>JANHFN010007682.1:46748-61488 GCA_032468175.1 Toxicocalamus goodenoughensis | reverse complement strand
ATTCTCCAGCCAGCTAGCTGGAGAATTCTGGGAGTTGAAGTCCACAAGTCTTAAAGTTGCCCGAGTTTGGAGACCTCTATTCTAAAATCTGAAAGGGGTGGAACTGCTTTAACCCTAGGGGAGTCAAGAAGGGAGATAGCAAGAGAAGGCCATGTTCAAGGCTGTAATAGTAACACTGCCAATCCAATGTCCTATGATATCTTTCTGCCTGATCCCCAATTGCTTTTTTTTTTAAGAATTGTATGAATTGGTTATTCATGAAATCAGCATTCGTGTTCTATATGGAGCTACCCAGAAAAAAGGTGTGAGCCTTCTGCTTCACCATATAAATCCATGAGCCAGTTAAAATCTGATGGGGAATCCTACTACATTTCCGGGCTTCTATAGGTTCTTCTTGACTTGGAAACAAGTCATGCCAGGGATAGGATATCCAAAATCTAAACACCATAGATTTAAGCCACCAAGCAATTTTTATATTGTCTCTAGACTATTTGTCTCATTTTATTAGATTCCTCTCCCAACTCCAACCCCAAGCATCAGCAATAAAGAGAGAAGATTTGGAGTACACACATGAACAGTTAAACATTTGGATTTTGGAACTACGTCCTAGCTCTCTTATAGTCCAGGCAATCATTTGTTAACATCTGTACCACATGAGCTTCCTATGCAAATGCTGTTTCCATTCTATTGTGTTTTGCCTCTTTCAATTTGGAACTGAATTCAGTTGTATTGTACCAGCGTTAATGGTTTTTTAAAACATCATTTTAATGCTTAAGATTTTTTTAACTTCATAGAAGAGAGAGAGAAAGAGAGATCATCAAGAATTATGACCTGTTTTTATAGGAGCTGCAACAAAACACCCAGAATTTTACATTAAAAAAATCAGAACAGACTTTATATAAACATGGTCATAAATATATGAGAAAGTTCTGACTAAAGCTTTCTGCTCATTCTTAGGCACAAAATAAAGACATCTTTTTCCAAAAAAGGAATCCAGAATAAAAATGCAATCGTGAATTTTTGTGTGAACGCTGCAAATTTGCTTAATGGATAACAAGAATTGAAACCCAGAATAAGGTGGTTGAATAATAGCTGCAGCTCTGAAGAACAGAGAGCAAAAACCTATTTGATAGTGCTGTACTCATCACTCAGCATAAATATTTATTCAGGGAAATCAGAGCTGGATAAATGGTATTTAGTATTACCAGATAGCCCTTTTTAGTGCTAAAGATAAACCAGCTCTTAATCAGTTTAGTGACCACTAGCATGTAATGTAGTCTTTCAGCTTTTGAATCAGATCCAGCATTCAGAACCAGTGAAACCTGCCACGGGGGTTTTCTGCTTGAGCTTTAATGAATCTGCCTTTAGAGTCAATTTATAGGTGCTGCTAATAGCAGGCAAAACCAACAAAGGAAAACCTTTGCTAACTTTCTCAGGGCTAATTCAAGTGGTCACTAGACTGGAGGGATGAAGTACTCCAGAGAAAGTGAGTGAGGATTTCTAGACTTTATGAAGCTTTGAAAGATATTTAATTTATGTTTTACCAACAAAGAAATAAAAGGAGGCTAGTATAGATCTATTTCACGCTATTTATCTCATCAGCTAGCTGTACCCTTCTGGGATTCAAACCCGGGCCAGAAGGGTATGGCTAGCTGATGAGATAAATAGCTTGAAATAGATCTATACTACTCTCCCTTTATTTCTTTGTCGATAAAACATAAATTTAACACAAAAATAGTTTGCTGCGAAAGCGACTGCCTGCTGGATTGGGGCTGAAAGACAAAAATAGAAGCAGTATGCTCCATCCCATAATGGGGTAGACCAGGTTGCCCTGAGAGACTAGTCTCTCTAGAAAAAAACACTTTGAAAGATATCCAACTTTGGCAACTGATTTAAACAAAACATCACTCTTAAAATTATCATGATGGAAAATTGAAAGTCGGGTCATGTTTTAATATATTGAATGCATTGTGTATGCTCTGCCTTTTCACCAAAAATGCCCAAAAGACAACAAAATGTTATAAAAAAATAATGCAAGTTTAATTACTTCTATTAAATCCATTGAAACACAACTAATATATAGTTGAAAACACAGACAATGTGGTATAATTAGTGAGTTGAATTAGGAACAAATCTACTATAACCACAAAAGGCCATTGATTGGATGACTTTGAGCCAATCAGTGTTTCTTATGTAAACCTTCTTCACAGGCTTGTTACTGGGATAAATTAGGCAAGGAATCCTTCAAGTTTAACCCTGGGAGAAAAAAGTGAGAATTTTATTTTATGATGACTCCAATCCTTTCCTAATAAAATGTAGAAACATCTTGGTAGGCATCCTAGTTTAAATATTGAGTAACTATCTGAAGAAATATCTCTTTCCCTCCCTATCAGTTGAAGGATTGAGAATTGAGCTGATTTTCTTTAATCAGATACCTGGAAATTGCAACTGCCCTAATAAATAGACATTTCCAGATTCCCAGTATGTTTTGTTGGAATATAAAAAGTTGCATTATTCCATTCAATGATATGTTCACTGATCAGTTATGGATCTCTCTCATCAGGTTTCAGCCAGAATTCTTTGGACTATCTGCCAAATTCCTGGATTCTATCAAATCCTACTGGATGTAAAGTATGTGTTGTTTCCCTTATCCGCTTACTGGGATTTTTGCAGATTCTTTGTCTATCCTGTAGCTCCTTGGTAAGTTGGAAACTTGTTCTGAATCTGGTTCCTCTGTCGCTATTATGAGACCCTAATTAGGCATTCTTGTTTGGGAAGATAGAATCCACAGGGATCCTATTACTGGTTGCCTATGAAAGAGGAGAAAACATCAATCTGCTCACCTCTTTGTGAAAAACAAATGCAGAGCCCTGCCAGACCAAAGCCAGTTTCTCTCTGAGATGTTTTGGAAAATGATGATATAGTTATAATTGATGATGTTTGGCCTTTTCTTAAATTTAGAGAAATTGCGGGAAACCAAAGCTGGGTGACTTGTCCTGAATAATGAAGAAATTGTTCTGCCTGCTTTTCCATCCTCTTAGTCCCACCTCCTGGAATATCTTGTATGTCAAAGCGTTCCCTTCATTGGTCAGCCCAGCTCCAGGCAATCTTAACTCTCCTCAATTTATATCTTTCCAAAGAAGTTAATCTAATATGAACCGCAATTTGTTCCCATGCTATTAGCTTCATTTGAATTACAAAAAGCTGCTGCATTTGCAGCTCCACTTAGAGCTGTTCATTTGTAAGCTTTATCCAGCCTCGATGCTGTTAATGATCACTCACTTTGCTGAGAGCGATCCGCAGTCTCTTTGCTTCGACTGTAGCAAGTTACATATTGCAGAGAAGGATTCACTAATTGGCCGGGTGGTGAAAGATAGTCTGAGAAACTCTTTCAGGGATGCGGGCTACAGAATGAAGATCTGTGCATCTACTGGAAACGGAAGACTCCACCGAATACAAATACAATACCACTCTTCCAGTAATACTGCTGAATAGTAGACAGCCCTTTTCCCTGGTGGCCAATGTATACAGTAAATGTCTTTAGAATGGAAATAAGCAGACATATGGGCACAACATCAAGCATGTCTAATACCCAAACAGATCCTGACGCATTTATATACTACTTCCATACTCCTCATCAACATGTGCATTAGGGTTTGCTGAGATTTATCTACTGCCAAAAGAAGTATCTGCCTTTTTTGCTAGCAAACTCTTGCAAGATTGGGAGGGGAAAACAAAGAGGGATACCAAAGACAACATGTGAAAAGCTTCATAGAGATAGAAACACACACACATACTCACAAATCTCACCTCAGTTCATCCTAGTCTCTGTTCTTAAAATTGTAGGAGGTAAGAGAAAGGCATGGAATGGAGGGAGAAGTTTCATACACGTGGAAAAGCTCAAGAAGGAATCGCAAATGTCAATTGTGGTTGAGATAAGCAATAGGACTTAGACTTATATACTGCTTCACAGTGCTTTGCAACCCTCTCTAAGCAGTTTACAGAGTCAGCATATTGTCCCCAACAATCTGGGTTCTCATTTTATCAGCCTTGGAAGGATGGAAGGCTGAGTCAACTTTGAGCTGATGAGACTCGAACTGCCGAACTGCTGGGAGCTGGCAGTCAGCAGAAGTAGCCTGGAGTACTGCATTCTAACCACTGCGCCACCATCGCTTTCTCTTAAGGCAACAATAAATCTCCAATTTGCTATTAAGTTGCTGACTATACCAAATTCATGGTGAAATTTGTTATTTTTCTTTTTTTTTAATCAAAAAGAAAATCAATATTTCAGTTATTGTGTAGTGTTCTCATTCACTACTCAATATCCCTGTTCCTGTCAAGACTTTAAAGGCCCATACTAACCATCAGGAATGTGCAGATTAGTCCAGTCAGTTTCAAGTCAGTGATTCCATTTGAATTGTCATTTTGACCTGATTCAACTACTTGAATCAATTCAGGGGAATTGATTTAATTGATTTTTCAAAAATCCATTTTTCCCCAAAATTGCTTTTCCAAATCAGTTTGATGATTCAAGAAATATGATATAATGGGATTATTTGATCTATAGTCATCAATCAACTTCAGAAAGAATCTGATTAAATTATGTTCAAGTCAGATTTACCACATTTAACTTTTACACAGCCCTACAAATTATGTCCAATGTTCACTAGCAAAATCAGTAGAAGCTGCATTCAGAAAGACCTTAATAAGACAGTGCTCCTTTTATATTGCATGAATAATGACTTAATCAGTGCTAGTCAAATTGACATCACCAGAACTTAATTTATTTTGTTAGCATTGCAATTTAAATATTGAGAACACATAAGTACTTCCATATTTATTCATCCATGATGTGATGGCGATGACTTCTGAGAACTGAGTACACTGTACATAGAATGCTTATCTGTGAATGAGTGCATCATAAAGCAGTGAGGGACCTTTATCTGCCATTTAGCTTTCAAAGATTTAGAAATAGAACTTTTGTATCTAATGCCAGTTTTAGCATAATCCTCTTTAAATGGGACTTTCAAAATATGCTTAACATGCTGCTAAATTATTATTAAGAGGTAAATGTGACTGTATGAACAAATCCAAGAAATGGCAGGGTTGCCACCTAGAGAACCATTTCTTAAATGAACTTCATTCCTTGTCTGATCACTATAACTATAAGCACAACATTAGGAAATGGTCCATAAGAGCCAACTTCTTACAGAATTCTAAAATTACAAGGAAGAGGTTTATGGGTTGGTGATATCAGATATGGAACTGGATTATAGATTCAATTGGAACTAACAGAGAATTTTTTTCCTTGTGTACAGAAGAAACACATCTCTTTAAGGAAACAAAGTGAAGATTACTCAAGAAATAGATCAAGGAAATCTGGCCACATAAAAAAAGCTAGACAGCAGAATACAGCACATATAATATTAAGAAAGAAACTAAGAAGAATTTTAAGGTCAATCAGAGTGTAGATCAGTCTCAGAGCTGAGTTAAAATTAAGCGTGAGTTTTCTTGAAAGATACTTAAAATGCTGGGAGGCTGGTTTGTGCATGGAATTAGTTTTAAATATGTTTAGGATGATGTCAGGAGTTGACTATGAAGTTAATCCACAGATGGCACTACACTAAAATTACACTCTGTAATTTACTGTTTGTACTGTGAAATTTCAAGACAGTGCTGGCAGGGTTCTAAGCAAGATGGTGTATATTAGCACTTTAAACAGAAATTCCTTCAGCCTTTCAGTTGAATGTTTTTGAATAAATAAGAAATTCATCACATGCCCTTTCATAAGTCATCTTGGTCTTCATTTGATGTTCATAGTTTTTGAGACATTACATTGATGTAATGTAAGCACACCATACCTGGGCAGTGAAAATCCAGGGGAACTCCATGTTTCATCTAAGTTTTGCAATGTAATGTTTGGAATTTTTGCATGTAATATCTAAATCAGGTGTGTTCAACCTGTGGCCCACAGATCGTACAAGGCTCTGGGCAGCTAATAAGGAGGCCCACAAGGAGGTCCCACAATCCAAAAAGAAGAAGTTTGATTCATACAAAAACACACACTCTATTATATATTTTATACACGGCCCAAAACAATTCTTCACTCAATGCAGCCCAAACAAACCAAAGTTGGACATCCATGATCTAACATAACATAGCACATTCAGTTTCCATTATCATCAGCCGTAATTATAATCACAAAACACTGAAATACTAAAATACATCATTCATAGGGCCAGTACACCAATAAAGCACTTTGAAAATTATATAATGAACAACTTACTCAAACATGGGAGCCAACATATATTCTAAATATAATAAATATAATATCTAATGTTTTAATGCAATAAAGTTGTTCTGCTCCAAAGCTATTCTTTATAAGCAGCTGGTTCACATTTGCTCTTTTTCTATGTTTCATACTGTAGCTCCCAATATTTTTTTCACTTTCATCATCATCAACAACAACAGCCTCAGAGGCGTCCCAAGATAAATTCCCTTGATGGAGTAAGGAGTTGACTATTGTATTGATAAGCACAGTTGGTGTATGAAGCTGTCTGTTTAGAGTCTCAACATCTCTTTGGCTCAAAAACATATGCAGATATTTTGTTTACTATCATGCAGTGCTATATAAGTTTGGGGGCATAGCTGTACAGACTTTGCCTCCAAGAGCTACACACATACGCAGAGAGAATTGTTTGTTATGAGCTTTACACTTTATAAATGGATACCTGAAATGGAAATACAAGAGTGCTTTGCTGATATTTTTGTACCCAAATCATCACCATCCTGGTTCACTGAAGTTTCTAAGAATAGATGCCATGTATGTATGTGTGAATATTTAACCTAAATGCAATTTCAGTTCATTTTCAGATCTTTGCACTGAATTTATATGGTAGAAAGAGTGATGACATCTGATGCCAATGAGCCATGTGTGAACTGAGTTTAAATGGCTAGACACAGGATAGACGTACAGCTTGACTTGATCCTGCTGGCCAGACTTAGTTCTATGTAATAAAATTCTGCTCAAAACCCATATATCAGTGTCAGTTTTCAGTTTCTATTAAATATAGGTGTGATAACCCTGCATCATGAACATAGCCACAGAAGATCAAAGATATTAAGGTAAAACAACAAGACAGTTCAGAAGCAAAGCCAAAACCCATGTATCCACAAGAGTTCTGTGATGAAAGGAATGGAAATTCACTTTCCTGGAAGTCAATTTGGGGGGAACAGGAAAAATCCTTCCTAGTTCTCTTAACTTTCGTTGAACCAAAGCAACCTGGTTGTTGGTGTTGCTGAAAAGGACAGAGAAATCTATGTCAATATGTGACACTTCTGAATAAACTTTGCTTTTCCAGCTTTCAAGATGTATTAGGCAGCCTGTACAGTTTGGATTGGACTTCCCAATGAGGTAATTGGAGTAGGAAGAATTAGTCCCAGCATCAGCTCATAGGCTACCATAATCTACAGAAGCTGCTAAGGTTGATATTGCTTGAAACCCATAATTCCCTTTTCTTGGATCATCTTGTTTCAGTGGGCTTCACCGAGCAAGCCACAAGGAAAATAATGACATGGCTACAATAATATTATCATTCATACCCCCATCCCCTTACACACTTGCATCCTGCTATCTGATGTAAAAAATGTAAGTCACAGCCTCTGCACAGTGAACCCACACTTATCCCTCTTGCTGCCTGTCCCACAAAAGCCCATAACTTGTTGCTTCATTCATCATTCATTCACTCATATTGCCTAGGAATCTGCTTCATTTGCATATCTAGAAAGAAAAAGCCAAAACCCTATATTTTTTAACTCAATTAAAAATATAGATCCAAAAACAAAAGTTAACTTATACTTCTGGTGACATTCATGCAGTTTCCTTTCCAAAAATATGGAAGTAGTTGGTCATGGTCTTCTTCTTGGACTTGCCAGTCCTGCTATTCCAGGTGGTTCCTCCGTCTGAGTACTAACCAGACCCAATTACTTTAGCTTTTCCAATTCAGTCAAGGTCAGCTAGCTACTGACTCCTAGCTAGACACTGATTTCAAAGCCTAGTTCCATAGGTTGTCAGAACCTTTGTCAGAACTTTGCCAATGCTGCTAAGAATCATGCTTCTATGCATATTATGGGCCTAGATATCAATGACATAGCAAAGGTGCCTAGGCTACATCACTTTAGAATTCAGGGAACAGCATATCAGAAAACTAAATGCTAATGCACATTTCAAATCCGGCCAAATCTCATTCATGGAACAACAGGAATCATACAAGCCACTTTCCATAGTGCAAACTATATATTGATCTACCATTTTGGTGAGAATTAAATCATCATTGTGGCAGTAATGTTGGATGGGTTTAATATTTCATTTTTGCAGGAAATAACCATCCCCTTTCAAACCAATGGTGATTCTTCAATACCAAACTCATTCTATGATTCAAAGGAAATTGGGGGCCTTCATTCATAAAAGTAAATTGAAGTCAGACTGACTAAATATTTTTAAAAATGAAACCCATCAACATGTTTTTCAAGTTATTAATTTTTTTAACCTTTATTTAAAGATGGAAGTTAATGATTAGGTGACCCACTTTATCAGGCAGTAGCAAAGCTGAGCAAATTGCAAAGGATGGCAGAAACCAAACAGAACCTGCATCTGGGAAAACATTCCACATTTAATGGTCATTTGGGAGAGTGAAATAAACTATTCCATTTGTACTGGCTTATTTTGGAAAGCGCTCTCCCTAGCATGATGCCATTAACCTTCAAACACTTCTGGCACAAACAGTTCCTTTTTTCTACATCTACAGAGTAATAATAATGGTAGTAATAAAGTAGTAATAAAGAGATGTGCCACTATCACCACCACTCAATTATTGACCACATTTCAATATGGCAGGCTGGTCAAGAGCAAATCTATGCAGTTAAGTATACACAGTTAGAGATATTTGGGGAACTAACCTGGTAGAATTGAGGAAAGCAAATCTGATTACAAAGATATTTACACTAGATTCCAGTTGCTTTTGGATTCAGAACTTAAGAGATGGAGCAGCTCACAAGGAAAATCCAGGGGAACATAAAGGAATTGTATATTAGTTTTAATATTCCTAGTTCTTCCTATATAATATAGCCAGCCTGTGTGGTTTGAAAGATAGGCACTGGACTTAACACTGGGGAGAGCCATATTCAAGCCTAAATATAGCTATGGAAATTGACTGCTAGCTTTAGAGTAGTCATTCACATATGCATGCTCAACATTACTAGCAGATCTAAACATGAGATATAGATCTTAACATAAACATAAATCATCAAATCATAAGGTTGGAAAGCCCACTGAAATCTAGTCTAATCCCTGCTCAGTGCAAGAATCCAAATTAAAGTTTGACAAATGGATGTATAACTTCTGCTTTTACACATTCAGCAAAAGGGAGTTTCTCACAGCCTTTAGTAAGTGGTAGTTCCATTGTCAACCTACCTTTGTCATTAGGAAGTTTTTCATAGTATTAAATTATAACCTGTCTTCTAGTCATGTGAGACCACACTGGGAAAACAGAGGAAAAATCTTGGCTGTTTCTTGTGTGACACATCTTCAGATACTTGAAAAATGTCATCATCCAGTTTCTGTTAAGCTCAGTCACAAGGGTCAACACAGCAAACTGATGGAGGTCTGGGGGAGACAAAACAGCAAATGATGACACATGTGTCATGAAGCAAAAGTCATAGAATATAGATCTGCATCAACAAACATTACATTGCCTCATTTGTATAATGATATCATAGGCGCTTGTCTTTTCAATATCTTCCCGTCTTGTTATGGACACCACTGACATAATCTCCTCCTCTGGTTTGCCTTCCATTTCCCTGATCATCCCCATTGCCTTTTCTTCCGCTTCCTCCAGTTTCTCTAAATCTCTCTTAAAATGTGGTGCCTAGAACTGGATGTGCTCAGTATAGTAGATCTATTATTTCCTATTGATGCAGCTTAAAATTGCATTTGACTTTGTAACAGCTATGTCACAGCTGATCAGCCACAATTCCAAAACCTTTTACACATGTGCTATTACTGAGCAAGCATCTTAAATTCTATATTTGTGCTGTTGATTTCTTTTTTTCTAATGGAAGCACTTTTCCCTTTATTAACTTTAGTAATTTTTCATTCAGGTTTTTTTCTTTTCCTGTCACTATCATTTTGAACTTACTTAATTACTTACTTACTTACCCTGACATATGTAGCCACCCTTATTGTAAGAAGAATCCTGGGCAATCCAAAGTAGGCATAACAGAAACTCTCAAACAATAAAATAAAAAACTGTAAAACTTTAAAAACTCATAGCAGCCCAAGGCAATACTGTCCCATACAGTTCTTGTGCCAGCTCTTTAAGCCTTTCAGAAGCATAAAAGATGAGGGCCTACCAGATTTCTGGGAGGGAAAAGGTATTCCACTGGAAAGGGCTCTCCAGAGAAGACATGCTGCCCGGGTTCTGTGAGATGACAACATTTAAAGGAGAAGACCCGGTGTGGACCCATCTTCTATCTGACCTGGCAGAATGGACAGATACCTGAAGAAGAGGCTATCCTGCAAGTAGTCTGGTCTCATACCATGTAGAGTTTTAATCAGCACTTTGACAAAATATGGAGCATTCAGAATTGTGCATGCTGCTACATTCCACATTGGTTCTAGTTTCCAGATAATCTTGTAGAAAGCATTGCAGTAATCCAAAATGACCAGAACATGAGTAATTGCCTCCTGGTTCAGGAACAGCCACAACTGACACATGAGATGGATCTGTGCAAAGCCTTCCTAGTCACAGCCCAAAGAAACCCCAAATTGTGCACCAGTTCTGTCCACAAACTCTCTGTTTCTATTCACATCAGAGGTAAGTAGTGAGACCAGTTAAAAGCCTGACTATAAAAAGGCGGGGGAAAGGCCTTGGGATCTGGTACTTTCCTAGATTTCTGATGTGAAAGGTCTTAGTAGCCAGAATCAGGCCTGGCCTCGCAGTTGTCAATCACTATTAAAAACCATTATTGTTCTAATCATCCTAAAGAAGGAATCTTATATACCCACAACTAAATGGCACCAGACCTTAGGCCCTTTTATGTTAGTAAATAGGAATACCACTTTTCAACTTCTATCTTGGCAAAGGCTGTAAACACAATTCCTTTGCAGTTTGCTATCTAAAGCCCATCTAAAATGCTTATTCTAAGTGCTAGGAAGTCAGATGGGCTTCAGGTGTTATAGTGGCAATGAATTTAAAAGGTGATAAAATTGACGCATATCACATTTATAATCAAACGGAAGGTGTGTGTTTTTTCCCCTTTAGACAGTTCAGTATTCAGCACAAACTGATCTATCACTACATCTTGATTACATGAGGAGCAAACTATAAAATCTTGCTAAAAGTAAGGTGTGGTTTTTTTTAGAAAATTTTGCATACTTGGGAACATTTGACTTTTATACCTGATAAGTTCACCTCTTCTTTTCTGAAACTCTACTACTGCTCCACATATTCCTGCCTGTTAGCCTCCCAATTGATGGGACTATCTCATGTCTTTGATATAAATGGTGCAAAAGTTTCCCTTTATATTTATATATACTTTTATTATATATTTTAATTTCTTACTCTTCTGTCCAGCCATTCGTAAAATAGATTCCAAATTTTATAATAATCTTTTTATTCTTGTTCATTAGAGGCCCATTCTAATCTAGAACCACATTTGGTCCAGGATTGATCAGATGGAAGCCAGACAATAAACTGGGAGATGAGAGGAGAACAAAATCTGAACATGATGTCTTTTCATCACATTGAATTAAAAGTAAATATTGTTAATGTAATTATCCTCCAAACATGCATTTAACTTTTCCTTCTTCAGCAATTAAAAACTACTTTAGAAACAGGCTCTGAAATCCTACACAGCCATATCTGCCTGAGGTTTGTGGGGCTGAATACCTCCTAGAGCTGCTGGTGCCACCTATCCTATTATCTGTAATAGTACTTGTCCTCTGGAAGGACGTTCTCCATGAGACCCAAATGGCTCCCACCCTGCTGGTACTCCAGAGGGCCATACAGACCTGACAGTTCTCCCAGGTCTTGAGTGAGGGTGGGACCCCATTTGCTGATGCATGTTGTTGGTGGGGTGGTTTACTAGATTTGCAAACTTATTCTTCTTTTTCTTTGTTCTAGTTTAGTTTTGCTGTCTGCTGTTTACTATTGTGTAATTTTCATAATGTTTAGTATATTTTGATCAGCTCAGAGTCATTTGGATTCAGGTGCGAAAAATAATAAATAAAACAAAATAAAACAGAAAATGAAATATATACAGTAGAGATTAAGAGTCAGACTTGATATAATGGATCCACTTGTGCCCTGTGAGAGTAAGGACAGAAGTGTGCCACTCAATCTTGCAGCAAGGTATTCCCTATCAATTCAGCAACAGCATAAAAAGAAAGAATATTTAGTGATGCACAGTAATGAATTTTGAACAGTTGCTCTGTTGTTCTGCAAGAATTAACCTCACTGTTTATAAATAGCATTGTTTCAAAAACAGTTGGCATTACAACAGCATCTTAAAACTTTGACCACTGATCCCACTATTCTCAGCTGAGCACTTTGTCTTCCTCCTTTAATCCTTTCATCCAATCTCCTCTAAGTGCTTTCCCTTCCCCCAGTTTGAGTTGGTAAAATAAAAAAAGGAAGAGGAATCTCCATAAAAAATGCTTCACTTTAAATGTCTCAATTCTTTGTGAACTCGCATGAGGTTTAGCCTAGATAGCTTCTTTCTATAGTTGCTTTAAATTTTGCTTCTGGATGCAATGATTACTTTAAAATAATACTGCTGTTAAAGATTGCCCTAGAAAAAGAGAAAAGAATGTTAGAAGAGAAGCAATTCTAAAGTGACTGAGTATAGCTGGTCCAAGGCAAACAAAACAGCATGAAATTTGGCGATGGAAATCCTGTATACAGTGAATGAACCATCTGCACATTCACAGTAAGGACATTAAGAATGGCTGCTTCTGCCATTCCAGATGCTTTCCAGCAAACCATTCACATGAACTGAGAGCTGCAGCTGACTGTGGGAGTATTATCATCCTTGGGCAATCTTTGTTGTATTCTGTGGATGCTTTGTGGATCTCAGAAAATAGATAGCTACCATCTGTTTCAAGAAGACAAAAAAATTGAAGGGGTATAGTACAGTCAACAAAATGGAGCCCAATGCATCAGCAGTAAATTTTCCAAAAGAGAAACAAAAAAGCTTTTTCAATATTAAATATTTTCCATTTTTAGAGGCCTCTAATTGGTTCAAAACAGTTTGAAATGTGCAGGACAAATCTTCAAAACTCAATTATCATTGGAGCTACAATTTATTTTTAACTCTTAAGAGAGGCTTCCCTTGGATTAATAGCAATTGTTCGCCTCTCTTTTTCCCTCCTTTTCTAGCTTTCTAAAATATTTTTAAACTACCCTTCTTTCAGACAAATTCCAGATTCAATTGGAAATTTATATTCATGTAAGCTTTTGGGGACTTGGGTCTATTTGATCAGATATGAGAATGCTTTTTTGAGTAGCAGATATGAATACTCTTGGAAAACCAAGCAATTGGAGAATGTTAACTTCTCTGATTATACGGGAATAAAATCTTTCTTGTTTGATTTGTTTATAAATCAAACTTCCTTGTTTTTCAGTGATGCCTCAAGAATGACATTTTGTTGTTACTTCACTTGGCAGTTGGAGGCCTCCTGTCTCTGAGGATAGATGTTTCTGATTATGTTGACAGACCTTGCCTCTTCAATAAATATTTCTAGTCTGCTGTTAAAACCATCATAGCTATGTTGCTTTGCTATATCTTATTGGTCCTGAAATCATTCTGAAACAGGTCTAATCTGCTAACTATATGCTGGCTATTCCTTTGACAGATACCATACGGCATTTTTTATATGAAGAGGGAAACATCTAAGTAATCATCCTTTGGATTTTATCAAAGGGTTTCCTATTTAGATCATTTCCTGTAACAAAATAAAAATAAAATACTTTCTATATGCACGGTAGAAATGTGAGACTTGAAATTAAACTGCAATGGTAACACAACCTGTTCAAATCTTAACACAAGTGCACAGGGGGCTGTCCTTTCCTCATCATTAATGCTATATAGCTCAAAGTGTAGTAACATTTTTAGTAGCATCTAAATGGTAGCGGAGTGAGTTTCTTGCTGCAACTATAAAAAGCAAGTAGGGAATTTTATTAGTAGGTTGGTTGCTAACTTGTTTTTAATTTTAAGAAGCATGACAAAAACATCATTGTCCTGTAATATAAAAGGACTCTCCTGCTTTACAGCAAATTAAATATAAAGTTAATTCTTTACAGGCATTTACACCCACGTACACAAGAGACACATTTTTTTCAATTCCCATTTAACTTCTGGAGATTTGCCTAACTATGCTTACTACCTCTGCAGACAGATTTATTTTAAAGGAAGCTTCTTCCTCATGTAAAACAAGCAAACCAACAAGCCAAAAACAAAGTAAGGAAAGAATTATATACTGTGGTCAGAATAGAGTGCAGTGCAGTGGAATAAATAGAATAGGATAGGGTAGGGTAGGGTAAGGTAGAATAGAATAGAATAGAATAGAATAGAATAGAATAGAATAGAATAGAATAGAATAGAGTGTAGAGTAGAATAGAATAGAATAGAATAGAATAGAATAGAATAGAATAGAATAGAATAGAATAGAATAGAATAGAAT
>JANHFN010007682.1:35778-46648 GCA_032468175.1 Toxicocalamus goodenoughensis | reverse complement strand
AGAATAGAATAGAATAGAATAGAATAGAATAGAATAGCTTTATTGGCCAAGTGTGATTGGACACACAAGGAATTTGTTTCTGGTGCATAAGTTTTCAGTGTGCCTACAAATAACAAAGTGATAAAACATAGATCATAAATCATAAGATACTATCATAAATCATAAGATAGAGCAACAATTGAGAAATCATAATATACCATAGGAGAAGGCAGTGGGAAAGATGAGAGGTAAGAAAGATGAGAAGATGAGAAGGTAACAAGGATAAAAGGTATACAGTGTACTACATGGATAAATATCTTTAGCCAGGAGACAGTGCTATAGGAGTTAAGTATTTAGCAGAGCGATGGCATGGTGGAAGAAACTATCTTTGTATCTAGATGTTTTGGCATGCAATGCTTTATAGCAGCATCTTGAGGGGAGAAGTCACAACAATTTATGTCCATAATGGGAGACTCTGTACAAAGACCATGTCTATCCTGATGACAAACAATTCAGTAATTCAGAAAATTCAAAGTGTTTTTTTTGAACCTGGCAAAAGAAGTGTGCAACCAGAGCCTTTTTTCAGCTCTCCAAAGATATAGAGGATGAGTCAATCATACTATGAGTCAGTGATGCAGCAGTTCTGGCAAAGAGATGGGCGGGTGGGTAGCAAACCCAAACTCATCTCAGCTGCTCCACACCTGGACAGTTGACCACTTAATGTTTTCTCACACACTTTATGACATCAACTGAATTTAATGACTCCACAGCAAACAAAAAGCATTCAGTTTATTCCTGAGGATAGAAGTTTATGAAGTACAATCTGGACAGGATCCTGAATGATACATCTGTGCCTTCTGCACTAAACTGGATTAAACCAGCCAGCGCAATTGCATCTCGTCTTCATAATGCAAGTTAAGGACAACCACATTCTCTGAAACAATTAATCTTCTCCCCACCCACAAGCAAAATAATAAAAAAAGAACCCTTCCAAACTGTCTGTTGGCAGCTTACCTGGCCAGTGCAATGAGTACATGACAGATCCTGCATGCAGAATGCCAAGTGTTTTATACTGGAATTGAATTTTTCCAACAAATGTTTTTTTTATTTTTTTACATAGTGCAAAAAAAATCCAGGCAAAATAGACTTTAATGCACAATCACAGCACTGATGTTGCACAATAGATTATAGCATTGTAGGATGGAAAAGCATTCAGTACTTCTATGCCAATTTGTCTTCAAGTCAATATTGCCACATTTCTATCAAATATCTTCTGATAGGTATTAGCTATTTATTTCACTTGCAAAGAACAGAAAATAGTTTAAACGCATAGAAATTTGCTATTTTTAGACCTAAGTATAATGAGATTCATAACTACAAACCTTGTTCTTCTGATCTAGAAATCCTTTCTTTATGGCCCACACAGTTATGAGAGGGGGAAGCATGTACAATAAAACACATTGTCAAATGTTGATTCTTTATTTGTGAAAGGAGATTGTGGTTATGTTTATACCAATCAAATCCCATACACTAAGGTAGCTCTCTCATCCAGCTCCTCTTAGCATGGCTGTAAGCAGACTTTGAATAAATATGTATGCATGCATGGTGCTTTCAAATTGCATCACAATCAGAGTTCTCAAGGGGACTGATTATATGAGAACAATATAATAATATAACAGTGAAGTGTCAAACATTTTTGGCATGTTTGCTAAATAGTTCCTATATAACATTACTTACTTTTGAAAAGAAGATGATGGAACTACAATCATGTATTCCTTCATGGGCAAAACCCTTATATGGTGCAAGATTCCTTCTCATCTTCCATGCTGTTCAGTACCTTCACAAAATTGTTCTGGAAACTCATTCAGACTCCAAAAGAGTCATCATTACATACAGCTAACTCCCACAATGATTACATGAATGATTCCAGGGATTCATTCCTAGCATGTGATTTTCTTTAAAACAGCAATAGGGGGAGATTAGTTTCCTTTCTCACATCTAGTTCAGGAAAGTATTTAAATGAATTAAAATGAGAAGAAGAATAGGATCATAAAGTATCCTAAATTACACTACTTCCATTTGGTTGGTATTCTTTTTCTTGGCCTCAGCTGAAGAACATTTTCAGAGGGGGAAGTTGGAATTTAGAAAATATAAGATATCGAAACCAATAGGTGATGGAAATATAAATGATTATCTACTGAATCTCAGCAGGGAGGGGGAAACAGCACAATTGCTAAGACACAGAGAGAGATTTGATGTTTCATCTCTTGGATCAACCAGTCCTCAGAAGTGTCCTATTTAACTGGCAAATTTATTTGGCTCTCTAAGGAAGTCCATGTTTTGAGAAGTATTGAGCCAAAATTGTGACAAGCAAGCAAGTCTCCAAGGCTGTGAAAAGTGTAAATGTGGAGTAAATAAGGTAATGTTTCTAGCTGTAGTAATAAGAAGTCAAAGCTGTTGATTCTATTAATGACAATATGATTGGGGCATCTCCAGTTACCAGTGATGTAGGTTAAAGCTTAATTAGTTTTATAATACATAAATAAATACAGTACTGACAGAACAGTAGATGTCCTATTATAAGCAGATTTCTTAGTTCCTTTTCAACAAGTATATTATTTAACAAAATACCTTCTTCCAAATTAGCATTCAGGGTCTGACATAAATCCTTAAGACACTGAAATTTAATTGATGTTGGAGGAAGGTGTTTTGTATTTAATTTCTTTTGTTTCTCTCATTTTTGACAATCTTACAACTTCAGTTGTCATCAAATTGGTTTGGTTTTACCCTACTACTGGTACTGAAATGGCTTCCCTCTGTAGCACGCATTGTAATGTAATTGTTACACACTACAGTATACTTGGTAATTTGCCTCATAATATATTTTAACAGATATCCACAATGAAATTGTAGAAGGAATCAGCAATTGCATGATGCTGCAAGTGACATCTTTCTATACTCTCATTTTGACTTTCACAATGAGACATTCCTAGGTAATGTTCCATTTAATGCTTATGTTTTTATCTTTCAATTGAACAGGTTTTACAAAGAATATTTAGACCAGTCCCACTCCCTAAAAATCAGCATACTAGATTTCAGATTTAAATTCTGAATTATCATGTGAAGACACTTAAGAACATATGCTTGATATTATTATGTTTGAATTATCTTTCATATCTAACTTAATTTGAAGGGGGGGAAGGTTGATTTTATCTGCAAAGACCACTGGCCAATGCAGGAGTGTGCAATCAAGTTTGACAGGATATAAATATTCAATATAGACATTGGAAATATTATATATTGCAACTTAATACTGCTGTCTTAATTTGCAAGGTCTTGGAAGATATCAATATTTCTGAATATTTTCAACTTTGCATCACTTAAGTTAGAATATGGAGAAAAATGGATCCTTGTACAATAATAATGAATCTCTATATTAGACAAGTGATAGATTAGGCACAGCTGATGTCTGTGTAATGATGGAAACATCAAAAATGTTTTATACTGAATCATTTCACTGGACCATTAGTAGAAGTATTTATAGCAATATTTTTATTTGGTATACACTTTATGTAAATTCAATATGAAATCAAGAACAATCCTATAAGTTAAATTGGGCCTAAAAAGAATAACTGAGTAGGTATCTTTTATACAAGGACCTTTTGTGGCTTAAGAACTAGAGGATGAATCTCCCAAATCATAGTTTAATATCTAAATCATTACACCACATTGGAATAGAACTCATTCAGAACAAGACTGGCTGACACTTGACAAGACCACACTTGAAATATTGCATCCAGTTTTGGTCGCTATAATATAAAAGAGATGTTGAGATTCTAGAAAGAGTGCAGAGAAGAGCAACAAAGATGCTTAGGGGACTAGAGGTTAAAACAGATGAACGTTTGCAGGAACTGGGTGTGTCTAGTCTAATGAACAGAAGGACTAGGGATGACAGGATAGCACTGTTCCAATATTTGAAGGGCTACCACAAAGAAGATGGGGTCAACCTATTTTCCAAAGCAACAGAAGGCAAGACAAGAAAAAATGAATGGCAACTAATCAAAGAGGGAAACAACCTAGAACTAAGGAGAAATGTCCTAATAATGAGAACAATTGACTTGTCTTCAGAAGTTGTGAGAGCTTCATCACTGAAGGTTTTCAAGAAGAAATGTTCAAGAATCCATTTGTTCAAAATAGTATAGAACAGGGAGCAGGGATAGAAGACCCACAAAGTCCCTTCCAACTCATTCATTTATTCATTCATTCATTAAACATATACACTACCCATCTTTCTGTTACAGGAAATCTGAGGAGAGGGAAAGCTTAGAGCATAATAAAAACAAGTTTAAGAATAATTTGAAACAATAAAAAAATAAGAAAGATTAAATAACAAAAATTTTATGATTAAGAGACAGCTACCCAACTTTATTTGGTGCACAGCTACGGTAGAATTATTTTATTTATTTATTTATTTATTTGTTTGTTTGTTTATTTATTTATTTATTTATTTTGTCAAGCGATTATAAGATAACAGGTATATGTATAAACATAGTTATGAATACATGAAATGGATATATATAAGAAAAATAAAAAGAAACAATAGGACAGGGATGGTAGGCACGTTGGTGAGCTTATGCACACCCCCTACAGACCTCTTAGGAAAGGGGTGAGGTCAATAGGAGTTCTGCATTTTTAAGCAAATCAACTTGTTCTTCACTGTGTGGATGAAAATAGAATTAGCCTGGTTTTTGCATGCCTCCCACAAAACCTGAGATGTGGTTTTCTGGTAAAATAATGCATCAATGTGCATGTTTGTATTTGGAGTTTAATTACATATCAGCAGCTTTTATGGAAAAGAAATGTACAGAAACAATGAAAATGTTAAGTTTTGTCAAAATCACCATTTGACACCAATAAGGAACAATAGAACAGGTTGATAAATACAACTAAGTAATACAGACCAGAACTAGATTGTACAATCACTCCCTCAGCCTGCAAAGTGTCTCACAGCAGCCCTGCAAATTCCATCATTCACTCACAGAAGATGGAACCGCAAAGAATGAGAATAGACTAAAATGATATTACCTCAGAATAAAACATGATAGGATGTCATCTATCTTATCCAGATTTCTCCTTCAATTAACAATATTTTCATGAAATAAAATGAGCATCTTTATTTAGAGCACTCTCACACAGAATGTATTTGTATGGTGCTTTCCTGAAAAATTACTAAACTGCTGTACAAGGAGGGAAAAGAATTGCCCCAAACTCCTAACATACCCTTTTCTTTTCCTGGGTTGTTATTTATTCAAAATGGTAGTTGTTTGGGGATGTTTTGTGAGATTTAGACATTTTAGTAGTCTCTCTGCTCCTTTGCTTTACAACAATACACCCCGAATGGGAACTGGGATTTCACTTGCTTCTGAAGCAGCCTGGTCTGATTATTAGAATGGAGGCCCAATATCAGAATTTAACTTTCTTGGCAGAATTCTGGGGAGAAGGCTTTTTGCCACCTGCCTGTACAAGGTCCAACTTGGACTCATCAGTAACTGCTCACAAAAGACAAGGGGGGATATTAATTAATTGATGACACAAAAGCAGAACAACCTTTAGCTATGAAAGATTGTGTGCTTCTGTCAGTACAAAGAAATAATATTTGGAAACCTATTAAAGAAAACGAGGTTTCAGCTTCTGACAAAAGGAGAGAGACGATTGAAAAAATCCCACATCTCTGAGCTCCTCTAAGATAACTTCTGTGCTTTGAAAAAATATTTCACAAGACATTTTATTCTTTAGAAGATGCCAAAAATACCCCACCAACCTTCACCAACCGAAAATACAAGACTTGGCACTTTAATAAAACAAGAAAACAAAAATACTTAATCTTCTTAACTGGTAAATCTGTGAGCCAGGCATCACATTGTTGCTGTATAATAAAAGGGATTGCTTTGCAGTAATTTGGGCAGTTAAGAATTCTGTGCATGCTCAAAATCATGACATTTCAAGGACAATAAAGTTGGCTGGTTGTTAGCCCTTGGCTGTACAAAATAGGAGGGGGAAAGCTGGTTTTAGCAGCTAGTTATTCAGACTGCATTATAAAACACATTTCCAAACAGAGACTATATGTGCTGCTCTTCCAAAAGATGCAGATATTTTTAATTTAGCATATTAACAGGAATTATTTAACAAAGGTCAGTGGATGCAAAGCACTTTCTATATATTACATTATGATTGTTCTGAATGTGACATCAAAGAACAAGGGACAAAAGATATTCATGCAGAAGCATAATTATACATTTTGGAAGAAGCAGATATTTGCATGAAAAACGTGCTTCCATGACTTGGGTTGTGTGCCCACAGAACACAAGCAAACTGGAAGAGAGTTAAAGTTGATGGAGCCATGTTTTCATGAGTGGAACCCCAACAAAATAGCTCTTTCTGAAGTTCAGAAGCCACAATAACTTCTGTATAAAACTGTTCCAGGTTCCTCTAAACAATGACGCATAGAAGGGGTGCTTCCAAAGGGGTGCTTCTTTTGTTCTTGGTGCTTTCAAAAAGTACAGGAAGAAATCAGCTTCAATGGCTTCCATTTGCTGAACAACACCTTGCTTCTAGCCTTTGCATTCTTCCTCCTGATGAAAGAGTAAGTTTTCCTACCCAATCAATGCCTGTTTACAGATTGAAATGGATACATCTATACTGAATGTCACAAAAATGATCAAATCATGTGGCAGGTTGGGGTTGTAAATGCAATCCTTTATAGGTTGTTCGAGATGTAAGTCTACATGTGGCAAAACCACAAAGAACAGGTTTCTGTGCCTACTCAAAGGCAGACACAAAATGGGATTTTGAGCATGTAAAAGAGATATTAGACGTTGTGAATATAGTTTTGACTTCCCCCTTTACTTAGAGAATCTGCTGGATAATCAGTATTCCAGATCAATCAACGTAGATATGTTCCTGTGTTTATGGAACATGTTCCTTCTCAAGTACAATGCTGATTTGTGTGTGTTTGTTGCCCCCCCTTTAGTCAATTATGGCACCTGTTTGTTTTTGTCACATCTGGAATCACATGGGAATTGTGGACTTTGCAGATTAGATTAAGGAATAGTTTGGTAATGTCTATCATAATATTTGAGAGGGAACATTTATTTGGAGTGAAGGACTTTGTAAAAACTAGCACATTCAGAGACAATGCACATCCAGCATATCTCCTTTAGTTTGGGAAAAGAATGGTGGAAGGCAGACTGTGACAACAGCAACAATTTCTGGAGGGAAAAAGACACACGCACACGAAGAAAGCAAGAATGGGAAGCATCAGCTTTAGATAAAAGACACACTATCTCGAATGTATGCTTATATAACTGATACATGATTTTTTTTTACCTCTGATGTTCATCTCTTCTTAGGGATGAATTACATCACCATCAACAGAAGATCATGAAGCAAAGAGAGAGAAGGGCCCGAGTGAGGCCTCTCTTTTACTTCCTGATGTTCCTTGTTTTATATCTGATGCTGTCATCTTTCTCCCATCTCACCAAGCAGCCCAAAACAGATGGTACTACTCGCCAGAAAAGTGATTTGTTAGATTGAAAGATGCAGGAATTGCGCTACCTCTTGTCCAATCTTGTCCCTTTCCTACATACAGCACACTGTAAATGCATATATTAAAATGTGATTGGGTTTTGATCATGAACTCACAACTGCCATATTGACTTTTTGACATATATATAGGGATGCCCACATAAAATAAGCTTCATCAAAGTGACATCTATCATGTTTGTAACTTCAAACATGCTGAGTCCCATTTTTGCCCATTCTTGATTTTTTTTAAAAGCCTTTTCCATATAAGCTTTGGTGTGTGGGGGAAATAACTCTATAAAGGCTGCTGTCTCCCATCTTCTTTTGCTCCAGTATATCTAAACCCAGCATTTTGAAGGAAAGGCTGAAATGGAAACATAACGGGTTTTATTACCTTTCGGTCCCCTGAGGATGACAACTGTGGAACTAGGACACATAGCCTTTCTCTTAATTAAATTTCAGCGTGCCTGAATGAATAGTTGAAGCTAGATTAAATAATAGATATTCAGTCTACTATTTCACATTCGACATTCTTTTAACTCAACAGGATTCCCCTGACTTGGAAAGACTTAATTGCACGTCTTTTTTTTCTTTTGTGCACATCAAGGACAATGGTCGGGTTCATGTTTTTTAGGCAGCAAAGCGTATAAATAAAAACAGGTGAGGAAATTTTGTCCAAAAGTGTTTGGCCTTTCTTGAGCTTGAAGGTTAATAAATTACAAAATGATTGCTGGGAAAAAAATGGAAGCAGGTCCATAGGGATTCTCATTTTGTCTCTCGCTACAAGAAATTAACTGACAGCCATTCCTTCAGTTCTCATTTTGAGAAGGCACCCAATTTCATTGACTTGATTTGCCACATAACCGTTGATCCCTTATGGTTCTTGTTGACTAGGTTTTATAAAAATGAAAGTTATCAGCAGTAAACTTGACCTGCTGATCCTTGGATTTTATTTATTTATTTGTGGAAAGGGGCAGACAGTCAAGGGAAATTAAACTGAAGCAGCTGATGTTTTTGTCTAATAATACAGCACCAATAAGAATTTTCATACAAACACACACACACACAATCTCAAAACAAAGCAAAACCCTAAAGGGCACAATAGACTTATAATAACTTTCAAACCTTGGAGAAAGCATCTCTTACTTTAATAGAAAAGATTTCAGAAAGCCAAAGCTAATAAAGTTTTCCAACCATTCAGGGAAAGATGGGAAGACAAAATAACTTTTATTGAAGACATTTCACTTCCTGCTCTGACTGTTCATCGGTGCAACTCCTTGCTCTGAAGTCAATCAGAGAGAGAAAAATGAGAGAATGTCATATACAGATACTATGCAACGTTGTTCAAAAGCACACAGAGAAAGCATAAAAGAGGTCTTGTTCCTACTTTATAATGGACGGTGATACTTCTGGAGGTGACTTCAAGGACTACAAATCTATTTTCAAGAAGAACCATAAGCGGGTTCTTAAAGGTGGCCATCAACTTTTAGCCCAGCAACTTTTAGATAGAGTCAAGTGCTTTCTTTCTAGGACCTTGCTCTAAGACAAGGAATCCTCTTTTCAAAAATGCAAGTGAATGCCACAAGGGGTCAAGGATTACAGGTTTTATGAAAAGATCCCAAGATACTAGTTGTTTGCAATTTTTAATTCTCAAGGCAAATATAATTAAAACTACAAATAAATTCCCAAGTCTGTAAACATCAACCCTAAACAAAAATATAATACAACAACCTACTAAAAAACAATAGAAGCATCCCAGCATATTTTTAAAGAATCAGAGAGAAACATACAGTTAACCAAACTGGGAGACCAATCTAGACTTTGACTAATTTTGGCCATTGAAAGGAGAAATTGGTGGCAGGTGTCCCTTCTTCTGGGGAAAACATTTCATGAGGAGGGCCCAGTTTTTGAAATGACCATTTCTCAGTACTTAGAGGAATCAATCTTATTATTAGGAGTCAATAATGAATAATAGGAGAAGTGATTCAGTTATGGTTGCTCAACCTTTGAGGAGCTTTTGCTAGTTAATAATAATATTTGGAACAGCCACCAGAAAAATGGTGGTCAAAGAAAGTAATATAAGATAAGTGTGACACAATCATACTACAACATTACAAAGTATATGACAGAGTCTTGTGCTGTCACAATGCATTAGCCAAAATCTTGGTGGAAATTTTCCAGTTGGATCTTTGAAAAGACAATCAAGTCAAGATGATTTTAGGATGGCTAGAACAAAGACTATTATTGTTATTATTTGTGTAGATTTACAATTGACTGAAATAGTCTTTATAAATCATACTGAAGGGAATTATCCATAAAGATACCCAGTACTTGAAAAGGACTATTTGATATTATGTTTCCAGCTGGTTAGAAAATCCAAAAGGAAATATTTGAATGAACAAATACAATTTTTTCCAGGCTTGTGTTGAGAAAATGTCCCTGAGTAACAGGTCAACAGGTTCCAAGTAACAGTGGAGTCATTTTACTCGGTACAGCTTCATATACAGTTAAAATAGTTGTAACAGCTGGAGGATACAGCATCATGAACAGCTGATATATTAAACATATTAGTTACTGTATCTCTAAGAAAATTATTTTACCTTCCTTTTTTCTCTGAACTATTTGTTCTAAAATTAAGTCACTGTTATTAAAATATTAGAAATAAATTATATAATAAAATTCCATTGATAAGGAAAGATGATTCCATAACACTTTGAATTGTTATAATTATGGGTTGTCCATGATTTTCGTTTGATTTCCAAACTGTGAGTTATCTATTGAAAGCAATCATCTCCATGAAAGGTCATTTAGAAAGAAAGGTCAACTTTCTTTAATTTCTTAATGTAAAACAGATGTAACTGTGAACATTACGGCATATTATTTGGACTCCAGCTATAAACTAGACAGGAAGCCTAATAAATACCAAAGAATATGAAAGTGATCTTCATTCTCTGGATGATGAACAAGGTTACAGTCTCCTCTAAAGTTTGGGGAAAGATTGGATTTGCAACTTAGAAGTGATTGTAAATCCTGCTCTGTTTCCAAACAGCGTTGGTTTCACAAAGGTTTTTCCAGCACTTTGAGTAGCAAATCAGAAACTCTGTTTTTTTTTTAAAAAAAGATGGATTGATGTCATCTCTGCTTGATGGCTGCCACGTAATGTACTTGTGTCTACCTTTGAAAAGGGTTGGAAACTTCATGCTTTTCAAAGTGCAGACATCTGATGGTTAAACTGACATTGACAATTTTAAAAAAAAACCCTACTTCCCTGGTGTTCAAAAATCCTTGCAGGGGTGGGGCACGGGTGGGT
>JANHFN010007682.1:21325-32327 GCA_032468175.1 Toxicocalamus goodenoughensis | reverse complement strand
GGCTGTTCACCGCCCCGAGTCCTTCGGGAGAGGGGCGGTATATAAATTTAATAAAACTAAACTAAACTAAACTAAATATGGGGTATAGATCAGGGGTATCATACTCAAGGCCTGCAAGCCAGATCAGGCCCACGGGATGCTTAGAGGTCACCCTGGAAACAGCAAAGGCCCTGAGGTGCCTCTGCCAGCAAAAGCGGAGCTCAGGAGGGCCATGAGTGGTCCTCGCAGGCTCCGTTTTCAACCGCAACTTCCTCCTGCGGCCCTCTCCTAGTGAAAACAGACCTTGGGGGGGTTTAAAGAAGTAAAGAAGGAAATAAAGAAATAAGGAAATAAGGAAATTATAATGAGAGGGAGGGAGGGTCTGAAGGAAGTCCTGCCTTAGCATTATGCCACCTGACACGAGTGATGTCGTCTGGCCATGCTCACCCTAACCATGCCCCCTCCACCCCGAGGTCAAACACAACCCTGATGCAACCCTCAATGAAATCAAGTTTGACACCTCTGCTTTAGAACAATTATCATCCCAGAAGGGATCTTGGAGATTTTCTATCTAACTTACTGATGTGGATAAGAATAGCAAGGCATTAACAACACTAATGCATCCATGACAATGGTCCAGATTCTTTAGGTCCTGGAAGAAATGTGATTTTTTTAGGTTGTAAATCCAACAGATAAAAATGAAATAAAAGAATAAAATAAAATAAAAAGAATAAACATATTAGGATATCTTTCTAATATTTGGAAAAAATCAGCTTCTCTACCAGTTGATCCAATCATTCTACTTTTTCCCTTTGGAACAAAAAGAAATTCTGATCTAACTAGCCCAGGGTTAAGGAAAACCAGTTAAGAACGCCTTTGATCTCTGTTAACCAACATGATGCAAAAGAGGAATTCATATGTCCAGAAAAAAAAACCTCTCTGATTTCTGCCAGGCTTCCTGATTCACCTGATATAATTTTACATAGTTTCTTTTAATTTAAAAAAAACATGCAAAAAACTGGCATTCTGCAAAGCAGATTTTAACAGCAGGTTTTTATTTAATCATACATTGTCTTGTAAAGATGTCATAGGCATTCTTTTTAAAAAATAACAATAAAAGACAGCGGTAATCTTGAGTTTAGTTTGGAAGTTTCCTCAGGGAAAAAAGTGCTCATGACAAAAGAATCTTAGAAAATTAGAAACAATTAAATTCAGAACTTTGGAAGTTTGATTTATGATAAAAACATGTTTTATGACTAATCACACTGGTCATTGTGTAAGAGGGCCTACAACATATTCTCTGATTCTAAATACTGTATATTCATTGGTCTAGAACCGTCTTTCACAATCTCGGTAATTTTAAATGTGTGTATTTCAACTCCCAGAATTCCATGCTGGCTTGGACTCCACATTTCATAAAGCTTGCTAAGGATGAGAAACAGTGGTCTAAAACAATTGCCTTCCTTAAACTTAGTCCCGTTCTCCTTTTCCCTCTCTCCCCTCCTCTCATAGGCATACTAGTTCTTACAATCATTGTTTGCCTTTTTCTGTAAACATTTTTCAGATCTTCCTTGTGTTTTACATTCCCTTCATCATTGTTACAATAGACATTCTGGACCCACCCAGATCATTTCTCCTTTTCTTTTCTTTCCTATCTGTGAGAAATAGATTCCAGAGTTTAAAATTGACTAAATTGAGGAAATTAAGCAGCTTATTCAAGTCTGAGCAGCTTATTTTGATAGTACTATTTGTACTACTTGACTGCAGCATTGTTTTGTTTCAGGGCTGAAAGGCACACCCATATGCACACCTGCCAAATGTAACTGATTTGTTTAGTAGGGTATTTGTGTAATAATCTTTCTGACAGACCAATTTTAAGATTATTGGAATCACTGGGTTCATACTTTAAATGTATATTTCAAAGTGTGCAATCTGGTTAACTAATTTTATATGATCCTTTAGTCCTTAAAAATGCTGAGTCCTATATGAGCCGCACATATGCAGAGAAAGAGATATTTTTAAAGTTGATTGAAAGGGTTTCTGTTTTTCTATAAAAAAATTAGCACAATCTATATGCCAGAGAAACTGTTATCTATTTGAAAAGAATATTTCTGAAGAGTGAGATTACCTGATCCATGAACCATTAATAAAGCTCAATTCAATATATGCATTCCCTGGGAGTCAGAAGTAGATTTATTGCTTTTATTGCCTATACAATCTCTTGTGACAGTCAAAAAAAAAAGAGGCAAGATTGCTGAGCTTGTTTTACCTAGGAGCTGGTGAGCAGAGGAAAAAAAGGTGGACAGGTTCTTCCATATCATTGATTGCCTGGTCACCAGATAATGATTCAGATTCACAGAGAGATCTGCAAAAGTCGATGGTTTATTACTGCCTTGTACCTCTATATTAGCCAGCTCATTATCATCCCAAATGGAATATAAATCTGGCAATAGCCAGTTGCTTTAATCTGCATGCTAGTTTCCCTGCCATCTTTATCCTGTAAATCTTACCCCTACATAAAATGAACAAATGTACAATTATCAGATTCTTGAACAAGGGAGATATATTTATTTGGTTTGAGGGAGGAAGGGACAAGGTATTCCTAATTTCATACTCCTGCAAAACATTTCCTTGCTTGCACAAAACATCTATTGGCACAATCATACAGGAAAGCCTGAAGGGTCAGGGAAGGATTTCAGAGATAAATTATGGCTATATATAAATATTACTATGACTCCTTTTCCTTCTCTCCTGCAGTCTTGCTTTGGAGAGAAACTGGACTTGTGTATTCCAGCTCCTCTATAGAAGAGTCTAAACAGCTTTCTGGGATAATTTGAGTTCTTTGTACCTCAATTTTAGTTTTTCCATGCAGTTCCATAGCACTGTAAGCCTTTGCCAAGAAAAAGGCCAATTACATCATGACTGTCTAGGGAAGAATGGACTCCACCAGGGCATCCATATGGAGGTAAGGGAGCAAGAGGAAATTTACAGCTTAATCAAAGTCCTACCCGGACCAAAATAATTCTAATCTGCTGGGCAAAGAAAACTTGCTTCTAATTCAGCATTGGTTTAAAATAATGATAATATTATTTACACAGCCAACTGAAAATGATTATGCCAGAGGTGTTATTCAGCTGGGTCTGATCAGTTCTGGAGAATCAGTAGCGGAAATTTTGAGTACTTCAGAGAACCAGCAAATACCACCTCTGACTGGCCCTGCCCCCATCTATTCTCTGCCTCCCAGGTCCCAGCTGATCGGCTGGGTCTTCTTTTATTGCCCTGCACAGGAGAACAGAACTGGAAAGCAGGTTAGTGGGGTGGGGAGGGAATGGGGATTTTGCAGTATCCTTCCCTTGCCATGCCCACCAAGCCACACCCAAAGAACCAGTAGTAAAATTTTTTGAATCCCACCACTGCTCAAGGGAAGAGATCTTATATTATCCCAGTCAAATGGTTGTCTGTTTTTGAAAACCTCCAGTGATGGAACATTAGAACTCTGGAAGGCAAGATGTTCATTTTTCATTTTTAATGTTTTCATTGTCAGAAAATTTCTCCTTACTTTTAAGTTGGATCTATCTTTAACAAGCAATTACAATTTAACAATTGTAGGTTAAAAATATAAATACAAGATAGTCATTGTGAAACAACAACTTTTAAAATGTATTAATTTTATAATATTTATATCCCATTACTTTAAACAAAACCCAGCACTTTACATAAAACAAAGTCACAGTGTATTGTGCAACCAAAAGGCAACCCCACAGTAAATTAACTTGTCTCCCAAAACTAATTGCAAAAGTAGGTATTTTTTAAAAACTATTTAAAAAACCTGATAAGATGATTATGATCATGATTTATCACTTATTGCTTGTATGTACTGTACACTAAGAAGTTATGCACCAGAGACAAATTCCTTGTGTGTCCAATCACATTTGACCAATATTCTATTCTATTCTATTCTATTCTACATATGCTTAAAGAACTATGGAAACATAAAAGAAAAAGTAATGGAAGAAAGGAACTATAAAAAAGTAAGAGAAAAAGTGAAAAAAACAATAAAGTACCTAAAGAAGCAACTTTCAATCTTCTTTGCAACAGATACAAAAACATTAATTACCATTCCACTCTCCTGAATTACCTACTGTTTTCCTTCTTCTTGTAAACAACCTGCTTAATCAGTACATCCCAAAATCCCCGGTTCATTTTTATCCATGTTCAGCAAAGAGTCCATAAAGGGTTTCCAGTCTTTGACAAAGGAAAAGCTCAAATATGTTTGCTGAAGAGTTCTTCTTAATATTAGCAACACAACTTTGATTGGGTCTTACGGGCACTTTCCAGCTGGTAATCAATGCAATGCCCTCCATATTGGTGTTAACACAATGTCCTGTGACAGAAACAATTCAGTCATAAGACAAGACTGTTAAGAGTTTACTGCAGAAATCAAATCCAGAACTCACACACAGATGACTGAATCAGCAGGATTCATTAACTTCTTTATATACATAATAATATATGAGTAAAATGTACAATATCAATAGAAGATTCTTCCAACATAACACAAGCAAAACACAAGCAGTAGCTTCCAGAGCTAAAAGCAGATTAGTTTCAGTTGTCAGCACAGCACTCTGAGCTGCAAGGCCACGCCCAGGCTCCTTTAGTTTCAGTTTCTAATTCAGTTCCCATTGACTAACCTTGTTACCATGTCTCTGCCAGTTCATGACTATTCTGGCAAAGATGTTTAATCACAACAAAATCACACACAATTATCATAATTTCTGGACTAGAAGAGAGGAATAAAACTGCAATAATTTGGATCTGTTTTATGATGCCAAGAGATTGGACAACATCTAATCAAGGAGAGACTCAACCTTAAAATAAGGAGCAATTTCCTGAGTTAAAACAATCAATCAATGGAACAACTTGCCTTCAGATATTGTGGGTGATCCATCACTGAAGGTTTTGAAGAAGAGATTGCATAGCCATTTGTCTGGGATTGTATAGGGGTGGTTGACTAGAAGTTCTCCAACTTCCTTTTCAACCTGCTATTTTATGTTCTGCCTTTAAGTAGGGATACTTGTGCATTTAATCCAAATCCACATTTTGAAATTAGCCTACTTGATTCATAGATCCTGAACTAATATGTAAATGAGACTATTTTGCTTGTTTGTTTTAGATAACTCACTTCCCTGAATTTTGCAAACTGGTTCTTGGATCTATTAAAAGAAGAAAGTTTATGTGTGCTTGTGTTTATATCCATATGCACATATATATTGATTATGTGACCTCACAGCTGGATTTTCTTTAATATGTATTCATATACACATATATAAATCTACTTCTATATGAACATCTTGCTCTCTCTAATATACAGTATACTCTGGCAGAAGCTTTACAAAGTGCAATTGACTGCCAAAAAAATAGCAAGAAAGAATTGTCTTTTGACTAAATAAACATTTAACGGATAAAGACCAAAAGTAGCTAAATTTGTTCTCCCATGGCAACCAAAGGCTTATTTCCTGAATTATTATTTGTTGATTTGGATCAATAATAGTTTGTTGTAATTTGTTAGCTTCAGAAAAAAGGCTTTTCTACATACACAAAAAAAATCAAATCATCCTTTTGATATGATGGCTTAAATCATTCAGAACAGTTGGTCAGATTAATCAGTTCAATTTGGAGATTTAACTGAATAACTGTTGAACTTCAATATCAAATCTCTGTGCAGTCTAATCTATGAACACATTTTTACTTGTGCCTATCGAGAAGAAAAGATGAATAAAAGTTTGGGTCCCATTGAGAAGGACTGGAAATTTATACTTTCTTATTACAAAATTGCTTTAATCTCAGGGTCATACATTTTTTCTGCTTATTTCCTTTCTGGATCCTTAACACTTGGATTCTTAATGTGGTGCCTAAGGGTGTGAATATCCCTTTTATAATAATCCTTAACACCTTCCAAGTTTTGTGACCTAATCTTATTAAAGTCTTTCAGGTTCTTTTTTTTTCTTTTTTAAAAATGGGAAGCATTTTTGCAAAGTGCACCTAAACTTTACCAACATTTCAAACAGTATCTAACGGTCCATAGTTACATTAGTGGTTTTCTTAAAAAATAAAATGGTGGTGGATGGTAGCAAACTAAAGCTTTAATTTCCTGATACATGTAAGTCATGGGATAGATCACATTCATTATGGAAATCAATTATGCCGGGGCCACATCAAGACTCCAAATGTAATTGTTATGCCAAAACAACTGGTCAATCTTGATTTCATATATATAAGAAACATACTTTCCTTACATTTTTACAAAGAAACTAAATTTTTACAAAGGAGCATGATGAGATAAAAGCAACTAGAGTGAGAACAAATTTAGGATAAGTTTTTAACAATCCTAAAAAAAAGTTAACAGTATCATTTTAAACTAGGAACTTAAAATTGAAGAATGCACACCACGTTGAAACTAATAGACACATAAAGAGAGAGAGAGAGGCAGAGACAGAGGAAGGGAGAGAGATACACTAGACTAAATTTAAGCAAGAATTGCTTCCATATATAGTACATATTATGTAGCAAGGTGAATGAAAACATTTAGTGTATGATTTCAAAAGTCTATACCAACAGATACTGCAAACCACAATGCTACAAAAAAGAAAGCAAGAGGCTGTGAGTTAATAGGATAGGATAGGATAGGATAGGATAGGATAGGATAGGATAGGAATACTTTATTGGCCAAGTGTGATTGGACACACAAGGAATTTGTCTTGGTGCAAATGCTCTCAATATATATAAAATAAAAGATACATTCACCAAGAGTCAAGAATCATAAGGTACAACACTTAATGATAGCCATAGGTACAATAAGCAATCAAATTCTAGTCTGTCTCAGGCACATAGGCTGACTGGGTAATTTTGTGCCAATTACCAAGAGATGGTGAGTTCCAGTCCCGACTTGGGCATGAAAACTGACTGGGTGACTTTGAGCCAATCACCAGAGATGGTGAGTTCTAGTTCCATCTTAGATATGAAATCCAACTGGATGACCTTGGGGCAGTCACTCCCTCCAACCCATCTCACAGTGCTGTTGTTGTAGGGAAAATAGGAGGAAGAAGGAATATTAGGGGCATTTGCTACCTTGAGAAATGTATAAAAATAATAAAAAGTGGAATTAAACAAAAGTACTCTAGTGGGCATTTTGGCATTAAGTTCAAAAATCTACACATCTTTTTTACATTATGAAAAACAGCTTAATATACTCTGGTTATCTTTTACTAATGGTATATTAAGTAATAACTGTATAACCTCAGTAATTATCTACTTACTCATAGCTAATATCTATTTTTAAAAATACACATTTGTTTTAAATTAAAGTATTATAAGACTAAAAAAATAAATAAATAAAACAAAACCAGAGTATTCTTCATTTATTTCTTAAAAGCAAGAAATGAATGTACATCTATCTAGCTTTATTTTTCTGTGTACTGGGTAATATTACTAAGTAAAGTTTTAATTAAAAATAGCAAGAATAAATATTATTTATTTATTAGTATAGAAGTTAGAAGTAATATTGGAATTTCAAAACAGAGTTTTATTTTTCCCCTTATACACTATATCTACTAGATGATGTTTGCCAGGAGAATAGAATAAAATAAAATAAAAATATCAGAACTTACTATAATAAAACAGTATCGTAAAAACTGGAAGAACAACCTACATTTAATGGCATATCTAATCCTTCAGTCTTAAACCTGTCAATATTTAACATGAACTAAAACTAAATTAATACTGTTCCAAACACAAATACAGATCTTCATTAAGTAAACTCGCAAGACCGAGATATAATCTTTCACCTTTCCCCCTGCATTTTTCCCTTACACTTTGAATGTTCAGATCTGAATATGAGCAGGACTCTACAAAAATTAGAAAACTACAAAAAGAAACATAGGGTTATGTCGACATCACACTGAAGGCGGATTTGCACACCTCTGTTAGGAATTCAGAGGTGGATTTAAGACACAGAAATGTTGACCTGAAGTACAATTATTTTGCAGAAAATGAGGTTTGATTTTATGTGAAGGATGGTGATACTTCATTCTGTTGAGCAAATATCCATATTTTAGATTTTTAATTTGATCATATAAACACACAAATACATATTACACTCCTTGACTTACAAACCTTCATTTAATGACTGCTTAAAGTTGCAACATGATTTTTTTTTAATTACTTACCATTGCATTTACTGGTCATTGCATTTAAAACTGGTGCATGATAAAAATTTGAATAGTTGGCAACTGGCATGAATTTACAATGGTTGCAGCATCCTGGGGGGCGTATGTGTGGAGGTGACGTCATTGCCACTTGCAAACTTCCTAGGAGGCTTCTGATTAGCAAACTTTAATGGGAGAAGCCAGATTCATTGAATGACTGTGTGATTCACTTAAGACCCTGGTGATTTGCTTAATGACCATGGCAAAAAAAAATGGACATGATTCCCTTAACAATCACATTGTTTAGCAATGTAAGTTCTGGTCCCAACTGTTGTGAGTCGAAGATTGTAAATAGCATTTATGGCAGTTACCATATTGAAGACAGATTGGAAATTTTGCTTTGTTATATTAAAGTAATATTAATGTAATATGGATTTAATATGGATGATTTTTTAAATATATTCCCTATATAATACATATACCAGCCTGGGTTCAATTTTTCCACTGCATTTAAGCAAAGTTACTTATTTATTAAATGTATTTGCTACCTCTCTCACCATGGGGCTCCTAAAATTAGATGGAATAAATTATTGCATCTATCTTTCAGGGTAGGGAGGGGGAAATTATCCAGATATTCAGCAAATATACCTTCCACATTAGCCTGGCTAGCCTGACTACCACCTTCTCACCCAGGAGTTAGTGTTTTCTTTTTCTTTTTTCTTGTTTTGTTTCATGTCAATCCCAGAATTCCCAGCCTGTTTGCTCTTAAAAACTGCTGTTGTTCTGGAATGCTTTGGGAGCAACATTCTGGAAGGGAGGGAAAGCAATTTTGGGGGTAAAGGGAAATAAAATGTCTCCCCTTCTGGAGGGGGAAGAAGTGAAAGATTTCAGAGAAAAAAAAAGAGAGAGAAAGAATGAGAGAGAGAGAATGAAAAAGAGAATGAGAGAGAGAAAATGAGAGAGAGAAATAAGAGAGAGAGAAAAATGAGAGAGAAAATGAGAGAGAGAGAGAGAATGAGAAAATGAGAGAGAAAGGAAGAGGAAGAAGGAGAAAGAGAGAAACCTAAGACAACCTTGGGAGCTTGAAGACGGGTGGACTTCAGCTCCCAGAATTCCCCAAACTAGGGAATTCTGGGAGTTGAAATCCACCCATCTTCAAACCACCATATATCCCACATGTCCTCAAAGGGACTCAGATCCATATAATAGGAGGTTATGTACCAAAAATCTGTGGTTATTGGTTCATGAACCAAATTCTTAGTGGAGCGCAAAGTGAACATAATAAGAGAAGTATGTGCAAGTCAGTTTTCTAAGATATTGGTTCAAAAAGAAGGAGAACATCAACATACAGAGAAAGGAGAACAGATAATATTCTAAAGAGCTTTTTGATTTAATGGTGCCAAGATATCAGTCTTTGTAGGTAGAAGAATTTAATGACCTTAGATAATCTCAAAAGGCTATGTAGGATTGAGTCTGATTAGTATATGGATAACAATTTCCACAGTATTTTCCAAAAAAATCTACTTTAGTCCAAATAAAATGCATACTTAAAATCATTTTAGGGATATTTAGGGGATATTGGATACTGGTTTCTATCACACTTGGTCAATGCCGTTATGAATCATGATTGTAATGCTCTTTTTAATCTTCTGATTTTTCTATGGGCAGCTATCTGAAGCATTGGGAACAGAGCTCCATAAAAACATTTCTTTTACTAAATAAAAATAATACATATGTGCTAAAATAGACAGGTTAAGCTAATGCATCTGCATCTTAAAGTCTTTTTGAGGCAGTCTTAGCGCGATCTCCTTGGGACCACAGCCAAAGAGAGTTCTCACAATTGCCTTTTTTGATTAATGTTTCAGCTTGTAAAATGCAAAAATCATTTTGACCTGGTTATTCATCAATGGAGGAAGTCTGTTATTATAGCACCATGAATTTTAATATGCATGTCTCTTAAGAGACACATGCTTATCCACTTCTGCTGGTGTGCCCTCATCTTGCAAACAATGTTTTTAAAAAATAAGTATGCAAACTCTGTTATAATTCAAGTTGGGTTTTATTCATTTCCCCCTAATTTGCTCAGCCCTTGGTGAATTTTGCATGGAACTCAATTTTTTTAAAATAAAGATTTCAGAGTACATATCTGTTTTAAAATTTACCTACTAATAATGGAAGAACTCCAAAATCAAAGTATTTGTGTATTAGAGGATTACAACTAAGATAAAGTAGATTTAGCATCATAGTGTAAATAGAAGACTCATTACAGCCTAAGGAATATCTTCATGGTTGCTATTTACATAGCAAAGAACCTACTCAGTATTTATATTAACATAATTAACACCAAACCTAGGTTCCCCTGTGCATTTATAAGAGTTGAGGAATGAAGAGGGACCCTGAAGAGGAATATCAACACTGTTAATACAGTTGGTGGTCCCCCATGGCTGCTATTTACATAATAAAGAACATAAACATTAATTGCATTCACATAATTTAAATCACAGAATGTTTGGGCTGTGTAGTTTGAGGACCTGAGGAATGAGGAAGAGATGGAAATATTTGTTTTCTTTTTCTCCAAAGAGATTAAGTAGTGGAAGATACCAAGGAGAGAAAGAGGCTTCATAACTGATTTTAAATTTTTTAAAAATCTGCCATTTAATAGATTTCACCTCTGCAGGCTTATTTCTGGCTGTGATTTGTCCAAATTTCAGTCTGTATGTGGAATGAGCTTGCGTTCTTTTCAGAGGTGGTATTCAGCAGGTTCTGACCAGTTCTGGAGAACCGGTAGCAGAAATTTTGAGTAGTTCGGAGAACCGGCA
>JANHFN010007682.1:0-18653 GCA_032468175.1 Toxicocalamus goodenoughensis | reverse complement strand
GAAAGAAAGAAAGAAAGAAAGAAAGAAAGAAAGAAAGAAAGAAAGAAAGAAAGAAAGAAAGAAAGAAAGAAGCTTCCTAGTTACTGCCTAACTGCAATGCACTGCATTTCTTTTTTCCGTTAATGCTAATTAGCAAACAATTCCTATTTGAAGAGAGGCTTTGTTCCTCATTTCCCCTTTTACCCATCCACTCAGTGTTTGTATCATTAAAATCTGATGCCATGGAAATTACTCTAACATTACAGGCAGAGTATAATGAATCTATTGCTTGAAATGGTGAAAAGGGGAGAGAGATTGTAAAAATGGAGAGGCCTCATTTGAATAATGATACTCCTATGTTGCTGGAAAAAGAGAAAGGAGCATGATGTTAATATTGAAATTACAGGAAACATGAATAAAATTCTATATATAAATATTAGGCAGAGATGTGCTATTTGGCAAAGAGGTTTTTTTATCATTCACTTTCCAAGTGAAGAAAAGAAACACTGGTTAAAACATTATTCCTTTCTCAGATTAAAAAAAATGTTTTAGTAAGCTCTTTATTTGAAGGAAAAAAAAGTTGATTCTCATGGAATTGTCCCTTTGTTTGCTTATAGCCCGTCCACAGCAAACTGAGATAATGTCAAAATTATGACATGCACAGGATGATGTTTTGATGTAACCTCCACTCTTATATTATTATATAAACTATATATATAATTTAGGCTTCTTCTGTGAGCCAGAAAACAAGCTTATGACACTGGCAACAACTTCAAAGGGGCTTCTCCTGATGATCTTATCTAATAGGATGAGTTCATAATTCCCAGATTAATTAATTTAGCTATTCTTCTTCTCTCGTTTTCTTGCTTGGTTTATATATGGTTTAAACCATGGCTTATTTAACCCTGATTTATTGAATAAACTACAGTTGGCTTAATTCCCCCATGTTAAGCCTTAAACTAAGTGGACAGTAAACAATCCATATTTTCTCTCATATTGGGTTCTGCTTGACTGCCAAACCAGAGTCAAAGTTTTACTTTTCTCCTACAAAGCCCATACCAGCTGTGGACCAGAGTATCCAATAGGGCCAGTATTACAACTGAAAATATTCTGCCTCTTCCAAGGTACGTATTGATTGTAAGCATCCATGGCAGCGCATGACTATGGAAATGCAAACTAAATACAAGAGCAACACTATTTATCACTTCCTTATTTTCCTTGGGGCTGACTAGATAGGCTCCTCCCTACTTGTATATTTTTATTCATTTATTTATAAAGTGTATATCCTACTCACATACTTCGTAGCTCTAAGTAGCTTATAAGTATTGTATGGCAAATTCAATTTTAAAAAGTCAATAAAACAAGTATTCAATAAAAAACCTAGTAGAATAAAAAAAAGATCCAGAAAATAAAGACTAAAGTAAGAGAAGAATTACATCGATATCACTGATAATTTATTCCAAATTATGGGCCCGTTAACAGAAAAAGCTGCACTAGTTTTTGTCAATCATCACTGAAGAATCCATAGAAAGCAACCTACCACCAAGGAAGTTGTTTTAAGATGAGAAAATGAGCAACCTCAAGGAGTCCTCATGTTCCATCTGCAGCTGGATCCTTCGGCCATCTATAATTTCCAGACTATCTTCAAAGAACACATCCCAATACTCTGGCAAATGAACAAATGCAGATTTTTCTCCTCCAGGCAAACGAAGCTGATAGAAAGCTTCCACAAGTTTTGCTGAGTATGGAATTCTGGACATTGGCCAACACTTGCAAAAGGTCATTGGGCCCAATGATAGCGTCTTTGTTTATTTGGAATGACCTAACATGGAAATATGGCACGGACAGATCCAAGAACTTTCTCTACTTCCTCTGGAGGCAAACAATAAAACTATTTTTTTTAAGTTTATTTTATCTACTTACCATTACTTTAATAGTACACCACACTCTTTTCTAACAAAATATGGCTTTTTCCCCAGGAACCTGAGCTGAGGGGAAATTTTCTCTGGGGAGGGGCATCCTCAGCTTCAAAATTCAGTGTCATAAAGTGTAAAGACACCATCATGGTTACGGTCCTTGATAAATATCAACCCAAGAAAATGAAAGAAAAAAAGAAAAGGGAACAGGCTTCTCAGATATTTTGATTATAAAAGGCATTTCCAAGGTATAAAAGAAACACAAAGGAAAGGGACTGTCACTAAAAAATCCATATAAATTGTTGCTTTGAAGAAACTTTGCCAAGAGTTTGTTTCCAGCTAATAGTAAGTATCCCATTTATCACCATTATTAATTGTCTGAATTAACAATAGCCATTCCTTTTATGGATTAAACTACTTCTTTGAAGAGCAATGCTTGGGCAAGGTTTCAGTATTGTGGATGTTTGACTACCATGGTGATGAGGACAACACAAATTCCTAATGAGGTAGAATAGATTGGCGATAAATGGATTATGCAAAATAGTTGACTTTGCCAAAAAAAAGGGGGGGCTGATTTACGGCTTCATCACTAATGCTGTGAAATGTCACCTTTCCTATCTTTTATTGAGCCTTTGAACAAACCTTTGCTAAGCTGAAGTTAATTTTGAGGCAGTTTAACATACGTAATTCATCTGCAGAGTTTTGATGGCAGCTATAAGCTTGTTAATTTCAATATTTTGTTTTTTGAAAAAATCAGAGACGTGGACTGGTTATGTATCAGAGATAGATGTGAGGTACAAGAACAAGAATTTGAGGGTTGTATTTTTTTCCAATGATGTCACTTTCATTAATACTCCTTCAAGGAAAGAGGGAGCAAAGGTGGAGGTAGACAGTGATAAAGGAAAGGAAAGGAAAGGAAAGGAAAGGAAAGGAAAGGAAAGGAAAGGAAGGGACTGTCCCCATGCTATGGTGTGCATTTCTTAGCCATGAAGTCTCGAAATGCAGCAACCTGTCAACTTCTTACAAGCTGTTGGCTACTTTGGATGCTTTGGATTTTGCGGTTCCAAGTATTTGAGTGGGATATTTATTTATAGCAACTGCCAAAGTTTGCATTGTTTGTCAGGAGCTACAATATCTCAGCCACTCAGATACATCCATCTATAAGCTTATGTAAAAGCATACAAAGGAAAGGGTGTGTGAATTATGGCGGTTCTACCTACAAACTGGCATTTTCAGAGAGGAGAACATAAAAATGATAGGCTCTTGGTCAATTTGATTCTCCCTCTTCCCATTTTACTCACTTTCTTGGACCCAGTTAATTGATGCCATGCTGCCACAGACTGAAAATAGGTTGGCTACAAGACCACAAGGCAATCTGTGTTAGGCAGATGCAATCATTTCAGTGATGCCAGTGTAAGTCTCCTGCCATGGCTCGGGTGCCATAACTCAGTGGATGAGGACATGCTTTATGTATTGCAAATCCTGGCATCAATCTCAAGGCAAAGACTGGGTGGAAAAAAATAATAAAATACAACTGTTTCTTATATGCGCTTCGAGAGGCCTTTTCCTGACGCAAGTAGGCAGTGCTGAGTTTAATGGCTGAACAATCTGACTTAGAAGTTTAATTTATACAGCATAGAAGCCATAATTTGATCATGGTTTATTCATTAAGCTGTAATAAGCACTAAATGAGAATCAAATCTTACCTTAGCACAGTTTGTAAATTCCTATTTGCAGCAACGGGAATCTAGAATCAAAGACTGAAGAGTGTGAATCCTCATTCAATGCTCCACCAAGGCTCATCTGCAAACTACTGGAAATACAGTTTTCCAATTGAGTAGTAGGACTTTAGACATCAGTGTACTTTTACTCACAAGGAGTTCCAATTTTTATATCAAACAGATGCTTTCATTCCTGGCCCCTGACTACCCTATATCTTCCAGAGTCTTGTGGGACAATCTTTCAGAATCAGAAGGAGCGCTCTGCTCATCTGAGGCATGGGCCAGGATCTAAGCCCCAGTGAGCTTCCAAAGAGGATTTGCTGAGGACAGAGGAACATAGGAGATCCCTTCATGTAGTGTAGCATTCATACAGTGGATCAGGACAACTTGCCTTGGCCAACTTGCTGCAGCTAATTTGTTGCAGGACAACTCACCATGGTCAACTCACCATGGTCAACTTGCTGTTGCATCATTCAACAATTCAATTTAATTATTTAAAATGTTTTAATTATTTTAATTTTTAGCATTCATATATTATTTTGTGCCTCCTTTTTCATCCTTTCTTTAATGACTCTATTCCACCATTTCTTTGATGTTAGTGTAACTCTTGTCTGCAGTGAATTGTGCCATGGTGAGTTGGCCATGACAGGTTGGCACAGTGACTTGGCCACTTCGAGTTGGCCCTGGCAAGTTGGCCATGATGAGTTGTGCTAGACCCTTCATGCAACACTAACCAAGTCTGCCCATTCCTATTTCCCTTTCTCTTCTGGGATGAATGTAGCCCGTGCTACTTCATATCAAACTTTGTGCTAAATCATTCAAAATTCCTCCTTACACAAGGCAATTTTCTGAATAAAGAAAACAAGAGGGGGGTAAAGATAATTTCTGTGGTTTTATTAAACCTGCTTTAAAAATTTTGTACAAGCATAGGAAGTTGGTCACTATAATTCTTTCCTTATACATGAGGTGCTGAGGCAGAACTGACACCAGTTCAGAGAGCTAAATTCAATTTATGCCATTAAAATATTCTTGCCTGAAATCTTTTCATCCTCTTCGCACTATGAAAGTCAGGATTAGAGATTACAGTCAGATCATTGCTGGATACATCCCCAATGGTATCAAGCGATTGTGTTCTTATGCTGTATTCTCTTTTTGATTAAACACCTTTGGAAAGAGATTAAGAAGTTTTATGAGCAAGGTATACAAGAAGCAAATTAAAATTCCATAAGTATATTTTCTCTTGAAAATTTATACCTCCCATATTCCTAGGACATCTAATTAGAAACGAAGAAGAAAATGGGCCTGGAAAGGATGGGCGTTTTGTTCAGAATACATTTTTTAAAAATTGAGCTAAATAATGGCCTTTTTATACAACACACAATATAATTGTCCTTCTTATATTAGGGAGTAGTTATAAATTATCTAGTAACCCAGTTGTTCTAGGTGCCATGCGGATTGGCCAAACAATTGCAAAGAGAGTTACTGGCCATGTAAATCCTGGGTTTTTTGACAGCTAGACTGTTATTGTAGCTACTAACTAACCTGCATTAAAAAAAGAAAAAAATGAAAATCCTCAGGAAAGAATGGGCATTTATCTAAGTGCTGACATTGAAACATTGTGAATAACTCTTTGAATCACTTGTATTATTATGAATAGAAAGTGTAATTACCATAATCAGCCTTGAGTCTGAGGGAATGTTGTTTAAAAAATGGAGGGGGGGGAATCCAGAATTGAACACATGAAAATGAACCTTGATAATAGAACAACCTTGAATTCAACTTCATTTATCACACTAATGGATGTCAAGATGACCTCAATCAAACATTTTGTTTTCCAGTTTCCAGCAAGAGAAAGCTTTTCTTTCCCCCTCCAAAAGAAAGCTATTCAAATTATTTCTTTATAAAATGATCCCAGCTATTGTATTACAGTAAAAGGTCACTTCTGTCTTTCGATGATTGGGTGAAGTTCCTCCTAGGAACACAAGCAAAACTTGGTCCCTGCTTCAAAATACTTTCGGCACCAAACCAGGGCCTGTTATTCACAAATGACATGAAATGTTTCAATTTGGACTTAATTTGTTTATTTATTTCCTGCCCTTATTATATTTACAAATTACTCAAGGCGACGACCATATCCAACACACCTTCCTCCTGGGTTGGGCTGACAGAGAATGACTGGCACAGCTGGCTTTCACACAGCTGGCTTTCATGACTAAGGCAGGACCTGAACTCATGGCCTTCTGTTTTCTAGTCTGGTGCCTTAACCAGACTAGACCAAACTGGTTCTGATAAACTTTCACAAGCAACTATAAAACTTCTCATGGAAAGTATCTGGTAGTCATTGTTAATAGGCCAGCTCAAAGCACCACATGTGAAAGTTGGTCTCTTTTTGTTTTTCCGAAAATATTTTTTATTAGCTGAAGTGCCAATTTACCATTCCAATGTTCATTGGTGGTCCCCTAATCTCATACTGTGAATTCAGAATATGGTGGTGAATGTTGATTTAATTGTCCCAGCTATATCCTCTTTTTTCTTCTATGCAATTGTATCTGATTGGAGGCAGCCTGAACAAGTCCCTGACATTTTCTTGGCAAGGTTTTTCAGAACTGTTTTTTAATTTGTTTTAAATTTAACTGCGATTTGTGGGGATTGGGATCAATATGTGTTGAAGGGAATGAACTATTAAATAATGAAATTAATGACAAGTAATAAGTATTTTATTTTATTTTTTATTTCTTTGAGTCAGTTTTTGTCTCCAGGTGACTGCTTGGACTAGTCCCTGCACTATTCTTGGCAAAGTTTTTCAGAAGTGGTTTGCCATTGCCAGCTTACTAGGGTTGAAAATGTGTGACTGGCCCAAGAACAACTTGGCTTCATACCTAAGATGGGACTAGATCTCGCAGTCTCCTGGTTTCTGACCTGGTGCTAGCTTCTGACTTTTAGAATCAACTGTAAGGGTATAAGCAACCAACAAATATACTGCAGAGTAGCATCTGATAGATAGCTATGAAGATCTTGGAAAATATATTCAAATGCCATGATGTTTTTATATCTGCAAAGGTTAGAATTGTGCAAGCCATGGAATTCCCTATGGAAGCAAAAGTTGGATTTTTGAAGAAACCGAATGGGAAAAATATTGATTCCGTTGAACTTTGGTGTTAGAGAAAGCTCCTGAGAATACCAGGGACAGCCAAGAAAACAAACTGATGGATCATTGAAAAAAAAATCAACTCAGAGTTTTCACTTGAGACATAAATGACCAGGCTTAGCTTATCCTGTTTTTGCTACAGTATGCAATGACCCAGCTCTCTGGAAAAATCAATCAATCAATAATTGTAAACAATTATGCATTTTTAAATCTTGCCTGTGACCCATTTTTAGCATCTTGTTAATTGCCTCTGGTTCCTTTGGTCAACTCTGATACAGCCACTTCATCTTCTGCACTCTGTTTGAAGCTGTAGATTTGGATTCAAACCTACACTGGCCATGTTCATACAATGACAAAGCCACAATTTAAACAAAACTGCATGATGGCTTAGCCCAGTGGTTGAAACCAGCCATTGTGACTCATACATTGAAACAAAGTTCCCCCAAAAAGGGCTTCCTATAATGTCTTGAGAAAGATTGAGGACAAAAGAAGAAGGGGATGACGGAGAATGAGGTGGCTTGATGGAGTCACTGAAGTGGTAGGTATATGAGCTTAAATGGACTCTGGAGGATAGTAGAGGATAGGAAGGCCTGGAGGAACATTGTCCATGGGGTCGCGATGGGTTGGACATGACTTCGCAACTAACAACAACACAGTGTCTTGAAAACCTGGCAGCTCTACAGGAACTACAGAGCCTTTCCCAATCCAGAAGAAGAAAATGCAGGCTGAATCTGGACCCTTTTTGTGTGCAAAGACTCTGTTCTGTCTTCAGCTTCAAAATCACCACCTGTAAAGTGGAAATTATCAATGATGCCTCATGCTGGCATGGCATGGCAAGGAATAGAATAGAATAGAATAGGATAGGATAGGATAGGATAGGATAGGATAGGATAGGATAGGATAGGATAGGATAGNNNNAGAATAGAATAGAATAGAATAGAATAGAATAGAATAGAATAGAATAGAATAGAATAGAATAGAATAGAATAACACTTTATTTAGCTAAGTCTGACTGGACACACAAGGACACACAAGAACCCCAAAACTTGAAGGACTCTACTGTTGGAGAGAGTGGAGTCATGTTATTGCTTTTTATATCTAAATTACTTGTATGTCCTGTAGCCCGGATACACCTCAGAAGTTAAACATTTAGTCTTTCTGGTTTTATCTCCTTTAATACAAATTTCAGGAATGGTTGGGCATATTGGGCATTAGATGTTATGCCTTTCTCTATTCTGCAAAATTCACTTTTATGATTTCTTCATATTATACTGCTTTTTTAGTTAAAAAGCTATTACCATCACAAAATAGCACCTTTGCAGAAACAAAAAGATCCCAGGTCTGAAATTGGCAAATATTTTTTTTAAAAGTGGAGTTAAAAGAAAAAGGGAAATTTTAAAACAAAAAAAAATCAGTAATAACTCTATTTTTCCTAGTATTAATACATGTTTTTCATAGTTACCTTAGAGCAAAATAACTCTTTTCTCATGCAGTGAATCAGAATGAGGTATTGGGAAAAGTTGAGATTGCTGTTAGTTCAACGTTTACCTTTCCCAAATTAAAAGCAATTATACTGTCCTTGCGTTTTCTCTCTCTTTTTCCCAAACTAAAAAGATTTGAAAACCTTTGTGATATATCCACATTTGTGCACACTCTCTTTCTGCTTTGTGTTTGCTTGTTTTATTTTTCTGTTTCTTGTTTTGTGGGTTTTTTCCAGGAGGTTTTGTTGTTTGGGGGAGGTTTTTCCTTTCCTTTCCTTCTTTCTTTCTTTCTTTTTTTGCCAAATGATGCAGAAGATGTTGGCAGCTGCAAAGATTCAATTATACACAATGTAAAAAATAATTTAGAGAAAAATAATGCACACCCAAAAAAATGCCTCTCCAGAAATTGCGTGGAACAATAAATCTGTTAATTAGCTAATTAATATTCAATTGGGGTCAGTGGGCTTAATAGAACATTTTTGTGAGACCCAAGAAATTTTCAAATCACAATGTTAAGTCTGCCCAGTTGCATTATCATCTGAGAGCAGGCAGGCCTTATCTAGCTGCCAGATGTCTTAGAACAATACAGAACCATTATCATCTCAGCGCAGTGTAGAGGATACTACATGTGGATGTTGCAGGCTGGGAAGTAAAAATGCTTGAGCATTTAGCGTAATTGATATATGGCTCTTGCTATATTGTTTAGGGGGTGTTTGTTTGCTCTACTGGTATTTAAAGCAGCGAGGCAGCCGAAAGATTGATTTAGATTGGCCACTATTTTTTTTCTCCCCTCCACAAAATCAGGGACAAGCTGTCAGGGCCTGATGTTGGCCAACCAAATTAATCTAAGTAGCTCAGATGTAGCTAACAGGCTTTTGGTAGGTCAGAATTGGGGGGCCACTCTTCTGCCTGCAGCACAATTGAACTTTGTTTAAAGACCCATTTGGAAAACAACGGCATCCATTTTTCTACTTAATTTTAAGGGAATGTTACAGAAAAGATTACCTTGTTTTTCTTTTGGACTTCTGTAGCTTTTGATCTCTCTCTCTCTCTCTGTCATCTCTCTCTCTCTTTCCCTCCCTCCGTCCCTCCCTCCCTCTCTCTTTCTATGTCTGTCTGTCTGTGTGACTGACTGACTGACTGACTGTGTTTTGCTTCTGAGCTCATGTTTACAGAGCACATTCAGAGTTCTCCTGGAACAACACAAAGTAATCTTTTTTGGGAACAGACACACACAAGAAGCATCATTTCTGAATATTTCATTCAACTGCAACCATAGTGTATACTAATCCTTTTTAGCTTCAGCTATTTCTGTGCAGAGAATTTTGTTCCGATGTTCCCAGTATTTACTGTGCTATCCAACTTTCAACTTTTAGCAACGTCCAGGCATTGTTATTTCATTGTAAGCAACACAGAGAATTACTATTGACTTTCTGCACTTAAATTACTGTAGTACTCCCCCCCTCAAATGTCTGCATCTCTAAGTTCTATCCATGTTTAAGATAATTGCATGGATGCATAGACAGGCAAATAGAAATACTATACCTTCTTCTTCTTCCTCAGCGTTTGTCCCGCATAGTAGCAGGGTCCGCTATCATAATCCCTTGTTGTTGAGGTCTGGGCTGCTATTTGATCAGTTGAGAGATTTTTTAAAAAAATCTGTTACTCATTTCTTCTAAAACACTTTTTCATTTAATTGAAACTGTGGGGAAAAACAGCTTCAGTTTAGATTAAAAAGAACAATGAAATAAACAGGCTGCTAAAATGACATAAATATTTTAAAATTCATTCACCATACCTACTTACATAGATGTATATATAAAATACAGTGCTAGGGAGCCAAAGTGGAAGCAGGTCAATAGTTTTCATCCCTCAAAACATTGGGATCATATTTCTTCTCAAAAAGAGTTACAAAAAGCAGAAAAGAAATATCAAGTTGTTCTTCCCTTGTGCAGATTGTAGCCTAAAGAGCTGGCCTTTCAAAAAAAAGGGTTTTATGAATTCCAAGTGAAGCATCATAAGAAAAATAGAGAATAATTCAATGATAATGTGATTTAGATGCCCCTCACCTCACAAAATTGAACGACAATTCCTTTCCACCTAAGAAAAGGATCCCCAACCCTCAGGCCGTGGGCCACTACCAGGCTGCAGCCTGTTTCGAACCAGGTTGTGCAAGTGGCGGGGAAGCACGTGTCTGTGCGCTGTTCCACTTGTGAGAATTGTGGGATCACATCAGTAGTGGGTTCCTACCTTAATCGCTACTGGTTCAGTGGGTGATATAACGGGCACACACACACACATGCACCCCTAATGCGCATACCCCTAACAAGCCAATCAGCTGAGAGGATGAAGAAATGAGAAGCTAGGAGTGACCAGTGTGCTTTTCGGTTATCTTGTTTCTCCATAAAAGAAAGCCGTGTGGATTAAGAAAGCTTTTTTCTTAAAGCATTACAACATGGAGACGTCATTCACAAACATCTGGGAACAGAAGTGTGTTGTGCAACCAGCAGTGCATGGGCAGGGGTGCGGACAAATGACAAAATGACTGATGTAACACAAGCTTTGCCCTTTTGTATGTGTCCAATATATCTTGTAGAAAGGGGTGGAGTCTATGTCCTGCACCATGACACTCTCTTTGTTATCTGGTTGAGAACGGTGGATCCTGCAAATACCTATGCTTGCATGTTGAGTTTAATTCATGTTCATAGTCATTTGAATCATAGGTTCCTTGTATGCTCATCAAAATCATGCAGAATTAGTACAAAATATAGTTGGAGAAGGTTATGGCTCTATAAAGAAACCTACAAATCTAATTTTAAACAGTTGGCACCCATTGATGCAAAATATTAAGGATCAATTAAAATTCATAAATTCATAAAATATGTGGTTCTGAACAATAAAAAAGATAACAATATGTTGGTGATGTTCTGATTCTATACATGCGTTGGGACTATCATATCTGGCTAAAGAAATCCAGATAACTATTACCTGGCAACCAAGAGTCACTGTTTTTGATACCTTGATGCTGTCCTGGAGCTAGCATCTAAATTTTTGCAGCCCATTGTCATACTTTTCTGCAGGCAGGCAGGCAGGAAGGAAGGAAGTGATTTATTCAATGACCACAAGTTCAAGATATGAATTTCAGATGCCAATGTATTTATAAATGAGTTGGACCATCATTGACAGAACATCACACAAAAGACTTTCTCATAATGTTCAGATGAAATCATTTCTCATGGAGCCAATAATTCAGCTGCCACTTTATACATGTCAGATATAAAGAACTTATATGATATCCATAAATATATAAACCAGATCTATGAGTGCCACTAGCAATTAACTTTTACATCTTATTATTTAATTATTTTCTCAGCCAATTCATATTTTATTTAATTGGAGATTTATTGTATGAAAGATACTTTGGAATACTTGGCATATTACCTCTGGTAAAACATCTCTAATTTTCAATGCTTCTGATTTATAACAACTATATTCGTTAGTATTTAAATATAAATATATACATTATTGAACATATAATATTACAACCACAATCTTCAATCTACTAGTTCTATGAGCTTTTTAATGATAGCCAGGTGAAATTAAATGAAATTATGGCTATTTTGATTACTATAAACAGCAAAAAAATCTGCTTCCATGAGCTAGAATAATCTAGATTTTCTCCTCAATATGCTATATTTTAAATCTGTGTTATATTGGGAATCTATTTTTGATAAGTGTCATTTTCATAATAGATTAATAGAAAAATGTCATGTGTGATACATCAGAAAATAATGTTCTTAGCTTGTTTTCTTGCCTAAAAAAACTAACAAAGTAAGGAGTAAAAAAAATACAAATCTGAAAATTGTTGTTACACTTTTTAAAGTTCACTGGAGTGTACACAATGGTTTATGGTGTTTCACAAAATTTTATAAAATAGTTGAGATCAGAATTAATGTTTTTATTTAGTTGGCAGTAAATTCTGCAGGTTAGTTTAGGAAGGAATCCTTTAGGAAGGATTTAAGTCCAAGCAGTTCGACATTGTCTCCTTAAATCATTGTCACAACCTTCTGACATGTAATATACTCTTTTGATGCTTAGATTGTAAATGAAAAATACAGTCAGCATGAAGACAACCCAAAATGAACAGAATATTCACCATCCAGCCCGTCAGTCCTTTTTGAAGTCTAATTTCAGTTCGGTATCATATATTACGCATATTGTACAGAGAAATGTGTAAGTTCATAATGATGATTCTAGGTACTCTATTTTAATGCTTTTCAAACCACTGAACAATCAGTTTATAAACAATTTCGGACATTTAGTAGACAAAACATCAAGAGCTGCAAACATTTCTTTCCTCTGTGAAAGCCAAGGATATATGCATGGGTATTTTGAAAGAAAATTATGAAAATGTATGCCATGTACCAAAGTAGATCTGGGATTCCAGGCTAAACTTTGAGAGGCAGAAGGCAGTTGTGCTGCCATTGAATCCAAACGCTGATTTTGAGCAGTTCCCAACATCTACTGTATCACATACAGATTAAATGAAGGGAATAGTATTAATATATGGAATTCATCACCATAAGAGATAATCTATTTTAATAGGTTATGAGGAGGATTAAACAAATCTTTCAGATCCTGAATTAAAACTTCTGTTACCCCTGCTACAATTGCCAATCAGGAGGAATAGATATTGTAATCCAAAAGATCAGGAAGTCACAAGGCCAGTAAAGACAAATTCAACAAGTTTGTGGGTCCTGGATTAGGTACTAAAACTAGCATGAGGCTGGAATCGCAACATTCCGAAGTGGGTTATTTTAAGTATTAAATTTAAATATTAAATATTGAATATTTGAAATGAAGTTTGGGAGCAAAGCAGTTCTTAGGGACCATATACTGAGATCAGCAACCCCCAACCTTTTGGGTACTAGGGACCAGTTCCATGGAGAGAGGTTTTTCCATGGACCAGAGGGGGGTTGGTTTCATGTTCTGCCTGCATCCTGCAGATGGAGCTTCACTTTTTGGCGTGGCCTGGTTTCTGGCATGCTGTGGCCCGATGCCAGTACATGGACCATGGATTACGGATCCCTGACTTAGATATCATTTGTGATAGGACCGAAAAGAATTACACTTCTGATTCAGCAGCATTTCCTACATGGTTTTTTTCCACTCTATGTCCTGTAAAAATTATCAACAGATGGATTTTAGCAGATATTTGTTCTTTGAGCTTGCTGCTTGGTTCCCAGACATTTCGTTACCAAACTAGATAACATATTCAATAGGGTTTTTAGGTGAAGTGTCTTGTTCATTTATATAGGTCTTGGATGGTCAATTGGTCTCATGACTGGTTGAATGACTGACTGAGTCACAAAACTGGTTGAATCACAAGACTGATTCTGGTCTTGTGACTTCTGACTGGCTGTGACTGTGAGGCACAAAATTCAACTGGTCAGTTCTGTCGTCGATTGGTGATTCGGATGGACCTCTTCCTTACTGGTTCATACGCTGCTTCTGTGGATGGATATTTCCTGGGCAAGAAAAAAAATAGAAAAGAGACTAACAAAAGAAACAATAGAGACTAACAAAAAAATGATCTTTAACATTCGGTACTTTCAATTTATCTGCTTTATTTTTTGCTATGAAAAAGTAGGGATTACATGTATTATGAGCAAAATTCTTCTTCGATTCTTCCCTTGTGGTCCTTTTTCATTCCTCTTATCCCAGCCCATACTTCTAATTCTAAACTCTGGCGTTGAATTCAGCTAGAGCTTCTGTGTAACAGTTCAGAGGAGATGCCAATTGTTACTTTTCTGCTATAAAACTCAAGCAGGCAAAGAAAATGAAAAGTCCATTTTGCCTTTTCCATCAACAACAACAAAAAAAGGTTTTTGAAGTATTGGGAAGCCCTGAAAGAAATTGTGTGGTTTGAAGAAGCTTCAACTTAACTGCTAATTGCAGGGGACCAGTGGGCGTAATTTTGGCACTGTATTAGCTCTGCTATTCCATGAATAATTTGCATACAAAATGCTTTATTTTGGCAATCTATTAAAGAGCTATACAGTATTTGTGGCTTATCACATCCTCGCAGGATGCTGGATCCTTGGCCATCTCGTTAAATTCTGTTGATGCATAACAATTTAAAGCATGGCACAAACTGGTATGACATTTAAAAGATGCCTTCACTTAATTATATTACACAAATATTGGGTTGTTTATCCTTGGGAATAAAGTCTTTTTGAAGTCAGAGTTGGCATGTGTATAAAGGAGTAAATTTTAACTGACCCCCTCAAGTGGGCCTCCTAGCTGCAAATTGGGGTGCTTGCATGTTTAAAATCATTTGTGATAAGACGAGTACATTTTTTTGTATACAGTGGCTGGAGTTTGGGTGCTTTCCTCCCCACCATCTCCTTTTTTCTATGGCGCAAAATATGTTACTGAAGAATAAATCATGTGATGAAAACAAAAAATGTGGAGTATGAAACAGTAGCAGAGATTGAGTTTTTACAAACAATGCCTTCATGAGAGCGAGGCAAAAGCAATGCCATTAAAAAACTTTAAATAAGTAAAAAAAAAGTCGAAGTTTTAGCCTTTGGGCGGGCAGAAAAAGTGAGAAAATGCCTCCTCCTGCCCAAGGAAGAATTTTGAGGTGATGGAACTATTGAATAAGATCAAAAAAGCTTCTAAAGGTCCTTTTTCAAGAGGCAACTGGACTTTCTGTTTTTTCTTTGAAGACGTTCTGCTTCTCATCTAAGAAGCTTCCTCAGCTCCATTCCTCACCATCTAGCCAGAGCTGAAGAAGCTTCTTGGACGAGAAGCAAAACGTCTTCAAAGAAAAACCAGAAAATCCAGTTGCCTCTTGAAAAAAGCATCTTTGGGACAATCATGATTTGGATGACTGAAGAATCTCCATAGACAAAAAGCTTCTACAAACAGGTACAGTTAGGCCTCGACTTACGAACACAATTGAGCCCAACATTTCCATTGTTAAATGAGACAGTTGTTAAGTGAGTCCTGCCTCATTTTATGACCTTTCTTGCCACAGTTGTTAAGTGAATCAATACAGTTGTTCACTTAGTAACATGGTTGTTAAGTGAATCTGGCTTCCCCATTGATTTTGCTTGTCAGCGAAGATGATTTGTTAAGATGCACTTAACAAATGTTTCACTCAACAACAGAAATTTTGGGCTCAATTGTGTTTGTAAGTTAAGGATTAGCTGTATACTTAGTGGGGTGGAACTTTTCTTGAGTTATGGAGCCTCTTGGGAGGTTGGAGGAAGTAGGATATCACATGTGGCCCTATTGCATAGTAGATTTATTTTTAATTTGAGAAGTGTGAGTGGCACGTCCTAATATTCATTTTGGTTCACTGAGAGATTTTTCTGGGCAGAGGGGGAGGTTCAATGTTGTGGTCCTTTCTTATGCAGGCCTTATAGCCATTTGGTTTTGAGATCCTTGATTTAGTGTGATATGTGAGCCCAGATCCAGAGATGGGGGTTTGCAGGGGTTCGGGAGATGCTGTAGCTAAGATTCTGCATAGTTTGGAAAACCCCTAAATCCCACTCCTGTCTGGCCTTGCCCACCTCTCTCCTCCCCTCTCAGGAGTCCCCACGCAATCCATTTTGGGTGCAGGTAAGTACAGGGTGTGCAGAGAGATGAAAAATGACCCTCCCAGAAGTTCAGGATGGCCAGAAATGGGCATGTTTCCGGCTTTCAGAGAGCCTCCGGAGCCTGAGGAGGCCATTTTTGCCTTCCCAAGGGCTCGAGGAAAACCTGCAGAGCCGAGGAGGCAAAAACACCCCCTCCGCCATGGTGCAGGAGGCTGACTAGGCCATGCCCACCATGGCCACGCCCACCCAGCAACCGGGCAGAGAACCTATTGCTAAAATGTTTGAAGCCCACCCCTGCTCAGATCCTTGTGGCTTGTTCAAGCAAATCATGACCTTGTAAAAGAGCATTGCTTTGTTGTTGGGTGTGAACACAGCCATCATATAATACAAAGAGCAAACCTAAACTCTGAACAGAAAACAAGCTTTGGCTACTAATCCAGAAACATGAATAAAGTGTGATGATTGTGTCTTTTCTGGCATATGTGTGTGATTAGAGTCTTGGGATGCCTTTTGACCTTGAGTTTTAATTGCTTTTGTTTGCTTGCTTGTTTTTTCTTTAATTGCTAGCACAGCACCCTCCAATCTTTAAGTGCAGAAGATTGATGAACTGATTAATTAACTGACTACTTCTGTTTTTTCCAGGACCCTATTAGTGCACAAACTAAAATCTGCAAGTCCAATGGCAAAGAGTGCTCTCAATTATCTCCGTCTGTTAGTTGTTCTGCAAAAAAAACCTAAAAGCTTCCTATAGATTTGTGCCATTGTAACATTCATAGGACTTTTCTCCACTGCTGAGTTTAAATGATCTCCATCCTTCAAACAGCACAACACAAACTTAACACAAAATCAACTGTCCCCATCCTCAATCCTACCCTACCTCTATTGTCCCTGATCCTAGCACAACAGTTACAACTTTGTTCTAGGTGACAAAAGTGAAACTAATTTTATCGACTGAGATTGTTTTTAAATGTTTTCAGAAGGGGGGGGGAGACTATTATAACCTTGATGCAACTAAGAATAAGCCTCACTTGTTTCACTCAAGCACTGTAGGTGAGTTGAAGGCAACATCATGGAAAAATGACAGAAACAAAGCGTGCCAAGGTGGATTCTGACCATGGTCAGGTGTAAGTCAAACAGAAAGACCCATCACTTAAAAGTGCAATTTTATGCATAACTGTGAGTAGCTCAATGAGAAAACATATTCAGACTAATGATATTTTCCAGATCTTACAATCAGCTTTCTAAGTAAGAGGCCCAAAAATCTACCAAATGCAAGTTCAGCAAGATCTTCATTTGCTAAATAACAATAGGTCTAAAAGTAGCTTAAAAGTTTCCTAAAAAGACTAGCCTTTAAAGGATTAACTTCTGGTTTAAGGATTGTCATTCCTCTTTGGAATGGTATCATAAAGCAGCTCAAGGACCTTGTGGAATGAATATATTCATGGAAGTGAGTGTACAGGTTTAATTCTGAATAACTAGGCTAAAATTGTCACGAAATATGAATTGGTATCATTTAGTTTGATATGGTGCATGTAGACTCCATAGACTGAAATAGTTGTATGTTGCACTAGAGTGTAACGTAAGAAAAAAAAAGAACAAGAAATGACAAATAGTGCAACGTTTTGAAAGAGAACAATTTAGAGGGGAAAATATTATTAAGTGATGCGAAGAGATGGGTGTACAAAAAAGAAACAGAGAAAAGATTGAGCTATTTGGAGACTTGAAAATGAATGAGAAGATACCTGGTGACTATAGGTCAGTGGTGGCTAACCTTTTTGGGCTCCTATGCTGAAAATTGCACCCATGCAAGTATGGACGCACTCACATGCCAGCACCCAGAGGGCAATACGTGTGGCCACCCCATGCCCCCCGCACATGCACTTCCCCCTCCACCACGCCCTTACCTGTATTGCACATGCACATGCTTCCCTGCTGTTTTGGGGGCCTTTTTCGGCCTCCAAGAGGCTGAAGGGAAGCCTCTGCAGCCTTTGGAGGCCGAAAAACAGGCCCATTTCATCACTTCCAGTTTTTCCGGAAATACCGGAAGTGATGAAATGGGCCTGTTTTTCAGCCTCCAAAGGCTGCAGAGGGTTCCCTCTAGTCTCGTGGGTGTGTGTGAAAAGGCCTGAAAATCAGCTGCACAATGAGGTAAGTTTGCCTGGGGCTCGCATGCCCGAACAAATGGCTCTGCGTGCCACCTGTAATCCTTGGCTATATGTAATCCTCAACTTACAACCACAATTGAGCCCAAAATTTCCGTTGCTAAACAAGCCAGCTATTATATATGTTGTGCCCCATTTTATAACCTTTTTGCCACATTTGCTAAGTGAATCATTGCAGTTAATCATGAAGTGAATCATTAAGTGAAGCGGGTGGATCTTAAGTGAATCTAGCATCACCTATTGATTTTGCTCACCCAAAGTCATCTGAGAAGGTTACAAATGATGATCACATGACTCTGGGATAGCGCAACTGTCATAAATACATGCCATTGGCCAAGTGCCCTAGTTTTGATCACATGACCATGAGGAGATGCTGCAATAGTTGTAAGTGTGAAAACTGGTCATAAGTGACTTTTTCCAATGCTTCGTGACATTGGACAATCCCTAAACAAATAGTTGTAAGTTGAGAACTATCTGTATGTATTTAAATAGTTTTTTTCTGAATATATAGCTAACACATAAGTTCATGCATTCATATGGAAAAGGGCAGGGGTGGAATTCCACCAGTTCGCACCTATTCACTAGAACCGGTTGTTAACATTCTAAGCAGTTCAGAGAACCGGTTGTTAGAAGAAATTA
>JANHFN010007681.1:546041-557570 GCA_032468175.1 Toxicocalamus goodenoughensis | reverse complement strand
GTTTCTGGGAGATTTACAGTACAATAAACAATAAAAAGTACTCAAAAACAAAAATATAAAAATTGAATAGAAAAGCTAAAAACCAAGAAGATGGGGGGCCTGCTGAGTGGGATCTTCTCTACCTGGTCATAGCAGGCTTGGGAGCCCAGGTCAAGCAGCAGAACTAAGTTTTTAGGAAAATCAGGAATTCAGGGTGGAACTCATCTCTGATGAGTCAAATCAAAATGCTTGCTTCTACCTCTGTTCGACTTTTGACTGTATAGTTTACATTTTGATATTTCCTGCAATCCTCATTTTTAATTCATCTTTAGCTTCATCTTCTCTAATATAGTTTCTATAGTTTCTGGACATTACATTGTATTCTTCTTTGGTTATATTCCAGGTTTCCTTGGTAACTCTAAGCAGCGGTCTTCCAAGTCATTCAATAATTTAAAACTTTAAAAAGCTTGCTCCCAGGTCTCAGTATTTTGGCTCTGAAGAACAAGCATTTGGTCATTTATTTTAATTCTGTATATTTAGCAGTTCTTCGAGATGCAGCCAAAAAGACCTGTTCCAAATATACGCTTTGTGTACTGGACACAAAATTTCTGGCTTGCAGGACTGTGTTAGCTTTTGATTATACTTTCTTAAATTGGTCAGTTAATAAGCAAGCAGATTTTACAAAACAATGGTAGTATTGCTTATTATGCAAAGTATTATCCTTATAATTTGAATTATTCTTATTTCATACCAGAGAAGAATTTCATTCTAAAGATATTTAGAATGTCAAGGATATAGGCTATTGGAGTCTATGTACATTTAGTAAAAAACATCTGTGAAATCACATCCTCTACTTATTTGCTAATACTCCCAAATAGGTTTGCCTTGAGGTAGGCATTTCAATGTGTAATCTTAAAAGCTGACTTTAGAACTTCTCTTTGAGATTACTTATAACCACATATTATATGTACAGACTGGTATGAATGACAGGAAAGCTTTCTTTTCAACTGCCTTTAAATAAATCGATACTAAACCTTTTCAGATTAAAAAAGGGTCTTCCATCTTGGTTTCATGTTATTCAAATTTCACCCCAAACTCTTGGCTACACTGACTCCATTAAAATTGGAAAAAGAGGCTCTTCCTCTAATATAGTAAAGTTGAGGGGAGGAAACATGTTGAGTTGCTTTGATCAGATTTTGAAATTTTACTGGATTACCATTGTATTCAAAACATAATTTATAGTAGCTGACATAAGCTGTTCTTTGTATAAGAGTCGTATATATAACAATAACAGGAAAATAAAAAAATGCAAGAGGAACTAAATCTGCTTTATTTATTATTTAGTTCATAAATGCATCCAATTTAATCTTTTGAATCCTGACATGCTTTTAATAGTAAATGTTCAAATAATATTTAGTATACCCAGGAGAAATGGCTTTGAATATTTCCTCTGACCTGAGAATTTTTTGGTAAAATGTGACCTTTCTATAACCCAAATAGTGTATTTTATGCAGACTGGACTACATGGAACATATTCTATTATCTAATAGTATGTCTGCTAAGTACTGACTGAATGATGCATTTTCGGCCTGCAAAGCAATTTTAGTCTTGTTGGGTAACTTTAAAAATTAATGTTAGTGTGTTTACTATTTACTATCAACTTATGGGCACAACTGAAAATGACAATCAGCAGTATAAATTATGGGAAGTGTAAAATATCAAATAAAATACTATTTGTCAACTTAAAACTGATTGATCTCCAAGTCTAGCCTTTCCAATCTGACACCTTTTAGGTGGACTGGAATCTTATCTCCAAGAATTCAATTGGCCTAACTTTGGTAGATCATAATGCGCTTTGGTGTGTGTGTGTTTAGCACATTGCTTGGATCCAGCCTTTGTAGCTTGTAAACTTCTCTTTAGTTGCGTAGGTCAATTAAAACTATGGTGAAATAGATTGTGTGACTGGGCAATGCACTACTAGAAAATGCAGAATTAAATTCTATAGTCTTTATGACTTGTTTTATTCTATTTTAAAAAGAATCCAAATGCATTGAATCGAAAGGCAGATTTTGAACTCACTATGCTATGTATATACCAAATTAAAGGCATCTCATTTTATTTATCTTTCCGAAATTAAAATTAATATTAAATCCCCAAACATCCCACAAAGATTAAATGAGTTTTGAGGAGTGTTTTCAACGTATTGTGTATATATTTAATTTCACTTATTTTAGTGAGGCTTGTTGCAGTTTTGGTGAGAAACTTGTTGTAGCTTCCAACAAAACAAAGCCTTTTAAGTCATCTGTTAGGACATTTATTTTTTATTTATTTATTGAGTTTGTATCTATTGTGTACTGTTGTATTGCTATGGTTGAAGCTGAAGTATTCATTGACAGGTAGGACATTGCAATGTATAATTATATGTACTATACTTAGATCAGACTGAAGGCTTCGTAGTTCTAGGTTGTTTAGGTCTAGAATTTCAAGTCTGGTGCATAAGGTATTCTGCTACGACATGCTACAAAACTGTCTCATTCCTTTCCCAATTGCATGCCATTAAAACAACCCAAATGTTGCTTTCTTTGCTTCCTCAATAAGTTACACACTGAAAATTTCTTCTGTCATTTTTAAGTACCAGTAAATCAAGCAGCCCATTGCATCATGTTGAATACAAATAACTTGCTGACCAACAGCTGTTTGAAATAAGGCCCTGATGAAAAGTTTGATCTTCCAAAGAAATGGCAAAAAATGCAGGGTTATCTCTGCCAAGTCGTCAAGATATCGTGGGGTAGTATTGCTGGGTGGGAAAGAGGCTGTTTATTTTAATAAAAGACAGAGAAGAATTATTTCTTTTTTAAAGCAAAAATATTTATTTGAAAGAATTGGTGTCTGGAAAAACTCAGCAACTCGCAGCTCAGCAGAATGATTTAATGGATATATAAAGGCATGAAGTATTTAACAAAACATACATGGTTGCCATAATGCTCATAGACACCTCTGGCATTTACCAAGATCTCTGTTTTTCTTAGCAAGTGAGTTTTTGCAAATAGGATTTTTTAAAAAGAAAATTTTAGAATATAATCATAAGAAACATGCTAGGCAGTTGGACATGATCTAAAATGAAGTGGTAGCCTTTTATTTCTCCTTTTCCCTCTGAACATTCTGGATTCCATATTGGTGTGCACATGTTTGGATAAGTGCAGAAAATGTGTATGAAAAAGAAAAGACATAAGAAAAGTGATTCCAGACCAAACAGATATTTTGAAAAATGCTCCTTGAATGGCTTGGAGTGGGGGGAGAGGGGAGAGGAAAGACAGAAGGAAAAAGGGAAAAGATAGAAAAAAGGAACTGAAAGAGCAAGCAAGAAAAATTTGGGATTCAGAATCTCACTTCTTCCAAGATTCAAATTCAAATTGTTGACCAAGTTGTAGTGTGGCCTCATTAGTTTATCTTCTATGAAATGGATGTCTTCGGTTACATATAAGTTAGATGGTATATTATGAATCCGTACTGTTCTCTAATATTTTATTTGAATTCTATATGTGTCACTAACAGAAAAGCTAAATCTAAAATGCGTATTGGAGATATGAATATATAAGCTAGAATATATACCAATCTAGGCATTAAGATACATTTTACATAGAATTCTTGATAGGAATGAATGAATACTTCTGCTTCAAGTAATTATGTGCAGGACAGACATGACTTTAAGGAGCCTGGAATTGTAACAAACTCGTAAAGAATTTTAAATGATAAAAACATATAGAGGTTTATTTTACTTTTTCAAATCATAAAAATAAGTGCCATCATAAGATGTTAAGGAAAAAAAATGGCCTGAAAAGTTATTGGATTGGAAACCAGTCCTTTAAAGCAGCTATAAATGTAATCCCAGTCTGTTAATTCTGCTACATGACCCAAGTAGCTAAATCTGAGTATATGTCCTTTTTTGCAATAATTTTCTATGCTTATAAACATGACCTTTAATATGTAGATCAAAAATGTAAGTTTCAGAGCTCTGCTTTTTAGGCCATGTCCACAATATGTTGTCTAAAGAAATCCTTTGCCTTAATTTTGATTTTAAAAATTTCTTTGCAAGACAGATTATCAGGACAAGATCAAGGCTCAAACAATGACCCACTTTATTTTGCTTTAAAACATCAGGATTAAAATGTCCATTACATCTTCTACAATCCATAAACATGCCTATGTTTTAATTCAAGAAACAATATGCAAAGCTTTTTGTTTGAAGATAAAGCATTTCTACATTTTTATGTTTTCACTTTCAAGGACACTAGATACTTATAGAAGTGTCAACGGTCTTGCTAATACCCTAAAAGCCAAGAAATTTAGGCTTAGAATAATGCATCAATGGGTGACTTGCTTTTTTACCCTATTTTGGCCCAAAATGAGCCTGGGAAAATGAAAATTGACATTAATTATCTTGGTATTAACAAGTTTTTAACATTTCCCAGAAAATTTTTTGGGACTGAAGACATATTGTATTTTTAAGGTGACTCTGCTATTGGGAGGAAAACTGAAAACCACACCTTTTGACCTCTAGATTTCTTTTGTTGAAAGTGCAAAGAGAAGCCATCCGGAAGGAAGAAAGATTACAGCTATCTATAAACTGTTTGACAGAGGCAGAAATGCTGATAATGTTTGGGCTGTGTCGGTATTTTTTGGCTGCTTGCATCAGCAGGGGGTTGAAGTAAAACAGAGACTCTTGACGTGTTTGTCTAAAGTGGTGGTAGGGCGATCCCAGCCAGTAAAGAGTTCAGCTGAAGTTCAGAACAGATGTTGCCAGTAGTTTATACTTCAGGAAAATAAAATTGCTTCCGGATTTGCCTTTTCCATCTTCATGGCTGAGCCATTCTGCCTCAAAGGACAGCAATGTCAGTAGGGAAACAGTCTTTGAGCAAGATACCCCGGTTGCGATGACAGTCTAGTTCCTCGATAAATCCATACCAATAGATCACTAATCCAGGACCAAATCTACATTGAAACAACAAAAAAATATTATGTAGAACCTCCATCATGTATATCATCTGCAAATGTTCAGAATCATAAATTTTTAAGGGAAACACAGAAAAATAGTGAAATACTTTATCGATATGAGTATTAAACCCTCACTCTACATTTAGTGGAAGGATAATTTTTTGTCTTTGCCTGACTAATAATGATATATTAATAAGAATCTTAATCATGTTACTTAATCACTAGTAACAGAAGGTTCACTTGTTTCACCTAAGAGTTTAAGCTTTAAAAAAAAGCAGTTCCAAAAGGGATGGGAGAGATTGTTTGGTCTTTAATACACATATTGAAAATTAGCAGGAGGACCATCGAGGCAAATTATCACTTATTTTATGTAGCTTCTTATTGTGGGCAAGCAATTTCTCGGATCACTATCAGGACACTGCAGGCCTAACCTCCATCCAGAAGTTGTGGGTTCTCCCACATGGAAGTTTTTAAGAAGAGATTAGGCAACCATTTGTCTGAAATGATATAGGGTTTCCTGCTTGAGCAGGGGTTGGACTAGAAGCCCTCCAAGGACCCTTCCAATTCTGCTATTTTGTTATTCCTCACATGCCCACGAGGAAGTTCAGACCCTCAAGAAAAATGTGTAATGTGTACAGCTAGACGTTTTGCACATCAGTTTCACCTTTTTCCTATTGAGAGCATTTAATTAGAGGGGAGCCATATTTTTGGCGTAGTGTTGTAAGAATTTTACAGCGAAATCATAAATTATGGATGCTCTGTTTGTAAAAGGATGTCTAAAAAGAGAGCAGTTTTCTGTAATCTAATGTCATGGCAGGGTGTACGACTTGAAGCCAAAAAGTGCTTTTTTTCATTTTGTGATTTATTGTACAGCTTAGGTAAGCTGCCAAGAACAGCAACAGTATAGGAGGAGCTGTAAGAGATCATATATACAAGTTCAATGCTATGTCATGTAATAAGCCTGCATACAATGCTACAGTCAGCCAATAAGGTAGCCAGCTTTTGTTAAAATGTTTTAACTATAATGGAAATGTCTCAAGAGAGCAAAAGTGATTAGGTTGGTAATGTAACTATGAAAACTGTGGGCAACATCAGACACTGTTATTTCAAATGGAAGGAACTTGCCCCAAGTGCAGAAGGACAAGTGAACAAGTATTTCAAAAAGGGTAAAACCTAGTTGGCTTCTTTTATTGTTTAGATTGGACCTTCTGCTATCCCAGTGTTTAATTCTGCCATTTGAGGATTCACCGGTATTACTTTCTAATATTTTCAGCATCAGTTGCCTCTGCTCGGTGCTGACATCACATCTTTCATATAAAAACCCTCAGATGTTTTAGAAAAACAGATGCTAAACAAAGACTAGACTTGTAGATTTAGCTGTACTAAATAATTATTTCTAAATGTTCACTGGCAGTAAGGCCAGATCACAGTGGTCTTCAATTAATTTGTGTCAAAGAGTGGCTTCTGCTTTATTCTTTGAGAGTTTCCACTGGATTGTCGTCTATTCCTGCATAACAAAATAGGGATGTCCATAAAGATTTTGGCTATATTTTGTATTCTGTAAAAACAGCTGAATATGGCCTTGTATGAAAAAAAACCCTGCACAATTATCAGCTTGCTGCATTAAGATTGCTACCGTATTTCAAGTTTAGGAAAAATGGATATTCTAAAAAGACGCTGTACATGAAATGTGCAGTGTATGGGTGCAAATTTTTGACTTTACTTATAGCAATAAGTGAATGGGTTATTAAATTAGTTATGGTTCTTTTGCTTTCTTCAACAATACTAACTGGGCCCAGAATTAAGAAATAAACCACAAGCTTGCCTTCTAATTCATTCTTACTATATTACATTCAAATCTCTATTGCCCAACATTTGGACATATAATGTGAAGGCCCAGCTCTCTGGAGATACTTATAATGCTGGGAAAGGTGGAAGGTAAGAGAAGAAGAAGACAACTAGCAGCAAAGGGGATGGACTTTGGTGCAGCAACAATGTGTGTGCTGTTGGAAGAGGACCAGGTTGGAAGCAGATCATCCATAAGAAAATCTATGTGGTTATTGATAGACATAATAAATCAATCAATTACTGAGCAGATATCTGCTATACGAAATATACCTCATCCCCCACTTATATAATAAATCAGTGTTTTCTATATAACAATGAAACTTTTTCTGCCAGTACATCAGTGACTATTACGTAAAGTCAAAATCTCTGCCACATGCGTGATTTTAATCTTCTTTCATCAAAATATTTCTCACGAGAGATTTCCAATGAATAAGCACAGAATGAAACAAAGAAATAGACAGTCAGAGAGAAAAACAAACACGGAGGGGGGGGGGGCGTTGAGAGAGAAAGAGAACAAGAACTGTCCTAAACCAATCTAATCCTTGCATATTCTTTTAGCATCTTAAATCTGTGGTTTTCAAGTTATATGCTTATTAACCAACCATTCTCTCTAATTTGGAGGCAGATTGATTGGAAAAGCCGATCATTCATGTGAAATTACACTGTGGAAGCACTATGATTGATCTTCCTAAAAGACTGTCTGCTTCTGTCCTTGCTCCATCCTGAAATCACTGGGATTGGATTCCCAATCGTGGACATTTTGACATATTTTTTTTATTCCAAATGGAAGACATATCTGGAAAATCCACTTATGTCATGATTGTCTGCCTACAGAAAGATGGGAATATCAGAGTATCTCAGTGGCAATTGTGTTGGCATAACATACTTGAAGGGATAGTGTATGGGATCACTGGGACATACAAACACCTAAACCTGATTATCTTGGTTTTATTTGGGGAGCAAGCGTCTTACCCCAGTCAGCCAAGTTGTGGGTTGATATGTGATGGGGAAGGTGTTCCTAGAGTGGAGGATATGCTCATCAGGCAGACAAAAATAATGGCAAATGTTAAATTTCTATGAAAATCAGAACTTGCAATATTGAAACTTTTCTTTTCTAGCTTTTTTTCTCTCTTTGCCTTCAATGCTCATTATGGCATGACTGACCAGTGAGGAAGGGACTGATAATGTGATGTAGACTGGACAATACAATCCTGGTGTAAAGGCTCATGCAATACCAGATATTTCCAAGTGTTAATAAATGGGCAACTGCGTTCCAAATGGTTAGATTTTTTGGGACCCGGCTAACCAGTCTGTGAACTATTAAAAAGGAAGCTTGATTGGACGAATTGGTGACTAGGATAGTACGATGTCCAACAGTTTGTGGTACTGTTATATTATCGAGAGAAGTAAACTTTTGCTAGCCAGATATTTAAAGTTCTTTGGCAAAGCATGACCCAAATTCATGGGAAAATGATAAAAGTGACTACAGCTACAAAACTTACACATGCAAGGTCAAGGTTTTCTGCCTCCCCTTTTGGAGGTGAGGAGGACAAGATGTTTTAATTCTCTTCTTTGAAAAATCCCTGAAATTTAGGACTTACACTCAAGTTTTCACTTATTTCCTAATCAAAAGGGTAGTATGCTGTGTTGCAATTTTTAGCAATTGTTGGAAGCTCTGAGAGTGTATGAAACCTTGAGATTTCAAACTACCTTTTCCTGCTCTATTATACTGTAAGAGAAATCAAAGACTTGGTGATTTTGAAGTGTATGATCTATTCTCCCAGTGAAACAGATTATGTCAAGGCTGTGTAAAAGCAGAGCTATGCAATACCTCAAAGGAGTGCTTTGCTTTGAGCATCATGAAACACTAATGTACTTATTAATTTTAAAGGCCTCAGTGCAAGCAAACTGTGCCAAAATATCCATTTTGAGAACTTCCCTACATTCACAAAAGAACTTCTGCTAGCATTTCTAGTGTGAAGTGGAACAGCCAAATCAGAGCAGCTTGCTTTTAGAGTTCAGTCATTGCCCTGGATTTAATCAGTCCATTGATTGTGGTCAATTTTGAAACTAAGTTTTTTAAAACTTGACATGCTTACAATAGGAAGAGCCCAAGATCCAAGTCTTTCCTCATAACCACAACTATAGTTTCTTAATAGGTCTGAAACTGGTTATTAAGTCAATTGTAGTTCTGTCTTTGAGTCAGTGACAGTACTAAGTACTACACAAATTGCTTCTCTTCATAAGATAGAAAATAGAACAGAACATAATTCTTTACTGACCTAGTGTGATTGGACACACAATGATTTGGACACACAAGAATAGATGATAGATAGATAGATAGATAGATAGATAGATAGATAGATAGATAGATAGATAGATAGATAGATAGATAGATAGATAGATGCCTTTGAGAGTACATGTGCATACACATACACACATACTTCTGCAAATTAAAGTTAGTACATGTGCCACATGAATACAACCCCTATTCTAATTCATTGTTCAAAAAGACTTAAGTGAAGTACTTAAAACCAAAATTAACTTGTTGGCACATTTAGCATTTGGCACTGAATATCAGGAACTCCTGCTGCTAAGCATTAATTTCTCTCTCATTAGCTCACAGAGTCGGAAAATCACAAACAATGCCAGAGTAGTTAATTATTACTGCTTTAATTTGAGAAGTCATTTAACCTTTTTTCCCCTTTTGTGTCAATGGGAAGCATTAAAGAGGTCAAAGATAGAAGCAAGAACCTCCCTTCTAAATTTGAGTCTCAGCCCTATTTTTCATAGATACATAGAAGAATCCAACTCAGTCTCCAAATTACAGAGTAAGTGCTGAAAACTTATTTATAGATTTAATGCTTCTGTTTCACAGTTTGGTGACTAACCTTTCTTTTGTCAGCACTTTTTTTTAAAGTTAGTCATGGATAAGGAGGCAAGAACCAAAAATGCACAAAATGTTGCTTAGTTTTTTTAAATTAAATAAATAATTCTGGAGTGAACATTAAAGTCAGAATCAATACAAACTGGAATGCAATAACACTTTCCTGCTCATGGGTAAGGGAAAAAGGTTCCCCTTGCACATATGTGCTAGTCATTTCTGGCTCTTACAAAACCGAAGAGCCAGCGCTTCTGAAGACGTCTCCATGGTCATATGGCCGTCATGACTAAATGCCGAAGGTGCATGGAATGCTGTTACTTTCCCAACAAAGTGGTTCTACCGTGTTTCTCCAGCAATACGGCCTCCCCCAATAGGAAGTCCCAGCATGTTTTATAGGCATGAAATGAAATTAAGCCCCTCCCCCCAAATTAAGGCCTATATGCGAAATGGGGGGAAATGGCAGGGGGGCTTGCCGTTAGGAAGTACTTTTGTTGCACACCCGGATATGGTGTTGCCTGCCATGACCTCGGCGTTGGTGGGGCACTTCGTATTGAGAGACCTCCCACCACCGTTGCTTTCCCTTCTCCCCATGCTGCCGCAGCATTTAGAGCAACACTGCTGCATTTGGCGCTGCCACGTAGTGTTTGGTGCAGCCATGTGGCATTTGGCATAGCCACGCGACGTTTGGTGCAACCACACGGGGCCAGCCAGGGATCCTCCCTGCAACTGGAGCCCGGTGGAGACACTTGGCTTCAGGTGCTCCTGTCGCTGCCTTCTCGGGCATTGTTTGAAGGCAAAGCCCATTCTTTTAAAAATGACGCCCTACTACCGGTACAACAAAGCCTCCCCTGCCCAAAAGGGCAGCCCAACCCCACGTGGGGAGGCGAATCTCCCGTGGCCACAGCGAATGATTGGCCCACCCTGGGAGAAGCGCCCAGATGTCATCCCTGCCTGGCGCTGGGCAGAGCGGGAAGAATGCAGCTGACAGGCAGGCCCTCCTGCCTGGGGGTGGAGCTCTGGCCAAGGCAGTGAGCGCCTGCCTGCTGGGCCCTCCGATCATCCCGCCAGGGCCGTGCCAGAGCCGGGCAGGCTGGGTAGAGCTGGGAAAGTGAGCTCCGGGTGCGTGGCAGCCTGCTAAGCAAAAGAGCCAGGCCGACCCGAGCTTGGCTTCCCAAGTCCCTGCAGCCCGACCCTGAAGGGACCACCGGGAGAGGCTGCCTGAGGCAGTGATAGCACCCGCCCCTCCGCGGACAGGGAGGCGAGATGACAGCAGCGCTGCTTCCCTGGCCGGTGGGTCCGGTGGAGAGAACCTGAAGCCGCCTGTCCTTTCCACCCTCGTCCAGCCTGTCCCCATCCCCATGCATCTCCAAATGCGCCGGCAGCTCCAAATGCTGCAGCGGCATGGGCATCAGGCAGAGGTGCTCACTTGGTGGGACTCAGCTCGGAGGAAGCGGTGCGGGCCGTCACCTTGCCTCCCTGTCCACGGATGGGTGGGCGCTATCACTGCCTTGGGCGGCCTATCTCGGTGGCCTCTTCGGGGTCGGGCTGGAGGGACTTGGGAAGGAAGCCAAGCTCGGTCAGCCTGGCTCTTTTGCTTGGCAAGCGGATGCGCACCCGCAGCTCGCTTTCCCGGCTCTGCCCAGCCTGCCTGGCTCTGGCGCGGCCCTGGTGGGATGAGAGGAGGGTCTGGCGGGGAGGCGCTCGACTTGACCAGAGTTCCGCCGCCGGGTAGGAGGGCCTGCCTGAGGATGCAAGGGGGGGGGGGGAAATTAAGTCACCTCCGAAAAGACAGCCTAGCCATTTTTTCGGGGCTCAAAAAAAAA
>JANHFN010007681.1:524758-544190 GCA_032468175.1 Toxicocalamus goodenoughensis | reverse complement strand
AAACTGACTGCTTTAACTGTGAATGACTTGGACTGCTTGTTTGGACTTTGCTTAAACGTTTATTGGAAGTAAAAACCCATTTGAAACATTTCTGTCTTCCATAAACATTACCAAATCATTTTCCAGAGCTTCAAAAATGAACAGTAGCTAAGTATTGCTTAACAAAATGGTTGTCTCCCTTCCCTATAAATTGCAGTTCTTCAATGTTCATTGAAAATAAGTAGCACAGTGGGATTCCAATTTTTTACTATTGGTTCTGTGGGCGTAGCTTGGTGGGTGTGGCAGGGGAAGGATAGCGTAAAATCTCCAGTCAGAGGTGGTATTTTCTGGTGCTCCGAACTACTCAAAATTTCCACTACCGGTTCTCCAGAACTGGTCAGAATCTGCTGAATAACACCTCTGATTAATTTCCAACAGATTTTGTAGAAATTTCTCTACAGAAGATGCAGACAATTAAGGTGCATATTTTGTTGAAAGATAAGCATTATTCTTCAAATCCCTATTAAATATATTTGCATTTCTGTTTTGCAGTTCAGTTCACCAAATAATTGACTATTTGTAATCTCTTTTTACCACATTCTATATCAGGTCTGTCAAACTGCCTGCCCATGGCGTGGATGCGTCATGGTGCTGGCCACGCACGTCCATGCCTGGTTAGAAAGGGGGGGGAATGCCAATAAGTCATGTGATGCCACCATGATGACATGAGTTTGACACCCCTGCTCTATACTAACTGTATACATATAATACTTATCAAACAAACATTGTTATCAAAAAGATTGTAGCACTTTTTTGTCTACATCTATTTCAAGTGTTTTCTTGTGAAATTTCTCCTTAACTTGACACAATAGATACTTGCCATGATACTATATTATACAACTGCTTGAATAGTAACCAATTTTATATTAAATCTACATAGCTGTTGATTGTCAGAACTGAGTAATACAGATAACACAGTGGCATCCTTAAAATGCATCGGGAATTTGAAAAATAAATTTTCTTAATGAAGTTGTCCAAATAATACCATGCAAATAGTCCAAGAGGCCATGCTGCTCCTGGGAATTATATTCCAATGATGGCTTTTGGATATCACACCTCTCATATGCACATACAGTATATCTATATAATTCCCATTAACTGTACACTTATAAACAGTATAACCCAAAATGCAGACACACAGATCTTTTCCCCTTCATATCATCCCTTCTTCAATTCCTTCTTTCTTCCTCTCTTGGTATCTTTTAGTAAAGACAATGGGAAACTTTTCAAGCTAAGGAGAAAGCAATTCCTATAGGAATAGTTGCAGGTGAAATAACCTTTTTTTTGCTACCTAGCGAATCATTTTTAAAGTTGTTTAGCATCATTTTATAGAACATCTGTGAATGTAAGAAGTTTGGAAGGATTGAGTTGCATGAGTTTGTCCTCTGCAATAAGAGCTGTGGTAGCACAGTGGTTAGAATGCAGTACTGCAGGCTACTTCTGCTGACTGCAGTTTGGCAGCTCGATTCTCACCAACTCAAGGTTGACTCAGCCTTCCATCCTTCCGAGGTCAGTAAAATGAGGGCCCAGATTGTTGGGTTGACTCTGTAAACTGCTTAGAGAGGGCTGTAAAGCACTGTAAAGCAGCATATAAATTGAAGTGCTATTGCTAGATGCTAGTGTCATTTCAAGATTTCAATACAGGGCTCCATCTCATAACTTACTTAGTTTCTGGAAGTCCAGCTGATCTTTCCATCAACTCAAAAGGAAATCATTAGGGGGACCTCACAAACAACTAGAAGTGAAGGGACTATATGCAGCCTGCAATAACCAATGCATAGTTTGTTTTGTTAAGTAAAAGTGCCAGTGGACCTGAGTACCAATTCAAGATATATGTGGAGCATAAGAATCATTTTGCTTTGAAAAATAGCTAAAATTTAGTTTAACAGATTTCTGTTTTTGTTATGCACCAATATGACCCATTCCATAACCTGGGCATTACAATTGAGAAGGCTTTTCTCTGTTATATCTCATCTGACATGCTATCATTCATACACGAGCCACTTGAGCATGTGAAAAGATATAGGGAAAGTCACCAGTTCCCAGCTCACAGGATTTTATCACAATATTAATCAGATGGTACATTAAAATAGAATGAAGGAGATAAAAAGAGAATCAAGTTTTCTATTAAATACTTCACTCTTCACATCATTTAAAATTTGATTTGCTGTGAAAGATAGTTGTACACAGTACAGAATATTTACCTAAAGAAGGCTAGATATGAATATTCAGCAGTTGAGTTTGTTTTGACTGTAGTATAATAGCTTTTTTGACTTTCTGTTAAGGTTTTAACCTTTATATTATTGGCTTATTATAGTACTATTTGAGTATTTTTAGAACTGTCTGTGGCTGGGCTTAACACTGTACCTGCAGTAGTACTTTGTATTAGTCTAATTGAAAAGAAACAAAAATGCTTACAGTGGCATAAAGCATGGAAAATTTAAGAGGTAGTATATATATAAATATATAAAACCACTTCAAAACCTTTTAAAGATTCTGCTGAATGTAACAACACCCTTAGTTGTATCTATCCTGATGGTCTAATATTGGGCTTCCAGCACCAATGGACTACAGGCTTCAAAAGAAAAACATTACTACAGCCTCCATTTCTGTGATTCAGTCTCCAACAACAACCTGTCCCACAGAGATTATTATTATCAAATTTATTTTGATAAAGAGAAATATATAAAGATAGAAAACTATAGCAAGTAATTTTAAAGCCAGAGCACAAAGCACTCTAGGCACCTGAGATTTAGCTATTTTGTGAGCAGTGAAACTTCAGAATTCCTATCCTGCATTGCATACACAGCAATAAACTTAGAAAACAAGTAAGCAATAAAACAGACCTTTCAGTTTGGTAGATTTTGGGAAATCACTCCAACCTCACCTCCCCATCTTATGATCCTTGGCTTATTTTGAAACTTCAAAAAAAAGTGGAAAGAGATTTATTCCACTTGCTTAATCCAACCGAGTATCAGTAGTTTACACCTGATTAATTTGCTCATCTAGAACCAAGTCTTGGATATTATCTTATTATTCATCTTTCAGATATTAGCAAGCAAAGCCTTCATGCTCAAGGAGTAGTTAACTAAGTGGTCAATTAATAACAATAACAATAGTAAATTACTGACTTTTACTATTACTAATAGACCTCTGTCACTTACTAATTAACTACTAAGCTTGCCAACATGGATAGCTAGTATCTGGTACACTGTTGACATAGCGAACAGTTGAGCTAATTGCAGGTGGAATCAGTGGATCCAATAAATGAAGACAATCAAAGTGAAGTCAAGAGTCATAAGAGGGCAAAGCTAAGATGTGTGATCTCTAATTGATACAGAAAAACAAAGCACTCCTACAACCTGCATTTCTGTGATTAGGTCTCCTGCAACAACCTGTCCCACAGGGATGGTGAACCAAGGCAAGTACTAGTCCCCTACTTACAACAGTTCATTTAGTGACTGTTCAAAGTTACAACGGCACTGAAAAAGTGATTTATGACTATTTTTCACACTTATAACCATTGCAGCATCCCCATGGTCACAGTGACCAAAATTCATATGCTTGGCAAATTACTCAGACTTAGGACCATTGAAATGTCCCTGGGTCATGTGATCCCCTTTTGCGACCCTCTGACAAGTAAAGTCAATGGGGAAGCCAGGCTAACTTAACAACCATATCACTAACTCGACAACGGCTATGATTCACTTAGCGATTGTAGCAAGAAAGGTCATAAAATGGGGCAATATTCACTTAACAATCGCCTCACTTAGCAACAGAAATGTTGGGCTCAATTGCGGTTCTAAGTCAAAGACTACCCATAACTGTCAAAAGTGCTGATCTTCCCGCAAAGATTGATATTTATAGTTATATTCTTTTTTGACTTAATCTACAGAACAATGAAAGAACATCTTAAATCAGGTCTCCAAACTTGACAACTTTAAGACTTCTGGACTTCAACTCCCAGAATTCTATAGCCAGCATAGCTGGCTGGAGAATTCTGGAAATTGAAGTCCACAAGTCTTAATGTTGCCAAGTTTGGGGATCCCGTCTTAAATCTTTACCTATGTTGAGTTCACTATTATCAGAAATTGGGTGCAGAGCAGCACTTTAAAAAAAAACCATGCTTAAATATAACCATAAAGGGTTAAAAAAAGCAGTTGTGTTGAAAAGAAGTCAAAATCCATAGTGAAAGGAGTCAACTATCCATATAAATCAACTGAAATTTAAAAAATCTAATTTCCAAGCTTCCATTTTTTAGTAAGTCTGACGCTTGGCAGGCAGTCTCTCAGTTCACATTCCCACAACCAGCCAGTTCATATGGGTGAAACCTGGGTTTTTGACATATAAGCCTAGAGACGTCCCCCTTCACTCTCTCTCTCCCCCCCCTTCTATCTTGAAAGGAAAAAGGCTGCTTTCTTTAAGCTAGAGAGAGAAGTTGCTGGATTGAGGCAGGAAAGGAGTGCCGCTGCCTCAGCATTAACCGCTTGGAATTTCTAGGGAAAAAAGGAAATTTAGACAAAAATATCTTTCCAAAAGCCTTGTTTATTTCTGTAGAAATAGGCAAATGTTTTTACTCAGGAATCTGTGTTAGACTTGATTTATTTTGCTGTGCACATGTTAGAAACCGACTATGCCTTTGAATACTTAAGGTTTGAGTAAGGAGGTTCCACTGAGTTCAAGTTTTACTTTTTCTCTATGAACTTCTCGAAAGCTGATATATTTTGAAAGCGTGTATTTAATTGTACAACAATTGAGGGTTTTTAATGGTAAAATGCTTCTTAATTTTTAGGCTTTTATGATGTGTTTTTCATTGTATGCCACCCACAATCATGTTTTGTGAGATGGGCAATTACATGATAAATAAATAAAACCAGATCCTGAATGAGGTTTTTAATTAAATGATCAGTCAGGAGGTATTTTTAAATCATTTTTTAAAAAATAAAATAAAATTTGATTTTATTCATTCTTGCAAGATTGATTTATTTCCCAATGGGGAAAGGAAAGGTTAAAACTACTGCTTTTATGTTATGCCAGATGGTTTCATTATGGAACTTGAAATGTTATTTTCCTTTTTTTATTAGCCATAAGGGGGGTATAGATTATGGTAGTCCTCTCTCTCTATATATATATCAAAGTGAAGAGGAACCTCCAGGAACATTATGTTGTAGTTAGCCGGTAACAGGTGCAGACGGCTGACGAGAGTGAGGACTCAGATGAGGGGCCAGGACCATTAGGGAGTGGATTGCTGCCTTCAGAGATTGTGGGGGCTGGCAGCTGTGATGAGGAGGTTCCTGAGGAGCCTGTGCCAAGTGCGCGTGCACAAAGGATTGCTCGGAGGAAAGAACAGTTACAACAGCACGGTCGCCTCGGGAGTAAGGCTGCAAGGTAATGGCCCCTCCTTCAAGAAGATAAAAGCCAGATGTGAAACGAACCTTCTTTGCAGAAGGCAAAGAAGTGTTGAACTCAGCCTCGTGGACATTACAGTTGATATTTGAAGATTCTTATAAACTATTTCTTATCTATTGTTTTTTGTGAGACTTGAAAAAACTTGGCAAGGCCCTTTCTTGTCGGAGCTGATTAGTTGGAAACAGTCTTGTATATGTGAGGAAACAGGATTCTTAGCTGAAACTTAAAAAGATTATACTGCTGCCTTTGTCTTGTGTTTGCTCTCTTGGAACCAAGTTTGGGTCAGAATACTGCCTCTCTTAGCAAAGGCAATCTAGCAGTACTGATTTTAGTCATCAATGAAATCATCCACTGTCATTAAACAAGAAATCATATAACTGCAACTCACCTTTGTCATTGACTTTGTCAGAAGCCAGACTGGAAGGTAGAAAATGGCAATCATGTGACCATGGTATGCTGTGACTATTGTAAATGTGTAACAGTTGCCAATCACCCAAAATGTGATCACATGATTGCAGGGATGTGATGGTTGTGTGAGGACCAGTTGCAAGTTACTTTTTTCAGTGCTACTAAAACTTTAAAAAGTTGGCAAAGAAAGCAGGGAGAGGGAGGGGGGAAAAGAGAGAGAGAAAGAGGGAGAAAGGGGAGGAGAGATTCTGGAAAGCAAAGCATGGCTTGGAAATAAAGTCCTGACACAAATGAATTCTCTGTGAAAGTGGGCAAGTTATATGTATTTTATAGCTAAATATTCAGTTTTAAATCTGTCAGGTATAGGTAGTCTCATAGCATTTTTAAAAGCAACTATAAAGGATTAACAATTATTTTAACCAAGTTCAAAAAGAAAAGGAAAAAAACTCAGTTTTGCTCATGCTACTTTATTTCACTATGGCAACATGAGAAAAATGAAAAATTCAAGAGATGAAAAGAACTATAACTCCAACTGAAGGATTAAAAGTCAGAATTAAGATTGATTTATTATTCCAGGTAATTCATACACTATACAACTATTAGGCATTTTGTTTCTTTAAAGTACTTATTTGTTTTTTCCTTACCTCACAAATTTTGCTTGTTCAAATTTATCAAAATCTTGTTATGCTGAGGTTTCACATCTAAATATTGAAAATTATTTAGCAGAATAGGCAATCCTAGTGTATAATAGATTGTTGGATATACTGCATGTTTCATGTGATTTTATTATGAAAAATAAAAGTGTAAATCCTGAGATGAATTGAACTATTCTGTATAGGCTATATCTACAACAATGAATCCTTTCAAAACAATTACAGTTAGTAAAACAAAAGACCAATAAAGACATATTCAGAACAACTCTAGATGTTCCTGATCAAAGTAAATCTATTGTGTTCAGCGAGAAAGATGGACTGAATGAAACAGACCATAAAGGATTTTTAAAAATAAAATAAATATTTTGTATTAATTTTTTTAAAAAAATATGGATCCAATATATAATAATAATGAACACAGAAATCCAATCCTATCGTATAGCAGTAGCAATAGTACTTAGACTTATATACCACTTCATAGTGCTTTACAGCTCTCTCTAAGCTGTTTATAGAGTTAGCATATTGCACCCCAACAGTCTGAGTCCTCATTTTACTGACCTCAGAAGGATGGAAGGCTGAGTCAATCTTGAGCCAGTGAGACCCAAATTGCCAAACTGCTGGTAGCCAGCAGAAGTAGCCTGTAGTACTGCATTCTAACCACTGAGTCATTCTACCTTACCCTACCTTACCTTAATTTGAAGTGAGATAAATAAACAAAACTACAATTGATTTGTCTTTAAAGATACAAAGATAAAAAGTCAACCAATAGAGCAAAATTACTATTATTTAAAATATATTGTTTGAAAGCTGATTACTGCCTAAGGACATTATCACAAAATATTTAGCAAATATTCACAAGAGTTAATTGAAAAAGAGCACAATGATTTACACACACACACGTATGTAATTTCTTAGTATTCAAATCATTCTATTATATGATAAAAATTAAAAATTATGTGTGATAATTGTATACAATATGATTTTTTAAAAATGTAATGTAATTTTGAAGATTATGCATTCACGTTACATAAAAAAATGCCATTTCTAGAATTAATGGCTCTTGAACTTTTCTGATTAGTTAATAGAAAATGATCAATTATTGAGTCATCCTAAGTGATTAAAACCGGATGGTAATAGATTTCATTCAAAAAAGATGTACCGTACAGTAAAGCAGAATTCTACTCTATTTTTCTCTGAATGGTAACTTTCTATCTATATAGTCCAATAATATTTATTATTTTATTTGATATTTCTATATGATATACTTCTACCAGATATCCTATCCCACTTACAGAATTTCCATGGTTTCAATAAAACACTGTTTTCTCATTCTTTCCAGTTGGGGATATATGTAATGATTATGACAAGTCATTATATGGGATCAGAAATCTTGTTCTTGAAATCTACAGCCCCATCCCTTTCAGCCAGATTCATATAATTTAGTGCTATGAGAGACAATAAAGCAAAAATGATCTATTTTATGAACATATGAATAAAAAATGAAATTGGACAGGGAATTCTGGAGGCTTCGGTTTCTGTCATTTCTTTTAAAGGCAAGAATCATGCTTATAATAATTTCTACACTCACTGACAAAAATGATATTGTAGAGTCAAAGATTCCTTCTCAATATAACTCCTAGAGCAGTTTGCTAACGTGTATTAAAAAAAGTGATTGCATTTTGTTGATCACCTAAATCACAACTTAGTTGTGTTTGTATGGTCACATTTTTACATAAAAAATGTAACCCACTGATTCTTATTCAATGAGATAATAATCTAAAATTGTGTAATCTCAGTGATATATGCAAATTGTAACTTTAAACAAATGACGCTAATTTGAGGGGATTTCTCAAATCATTGTTTATTGGCTGAGATTTATTTCATTCTTTTTATTCTTAAAATTCATTAAAATCAGATATAATAAATTAAAGGGAGAAAAGGAATGGTGGCTGATCAGAATGCTATCAATGTCTCCTGTTTGTACCACATTTATCTAAAAGGAAGATCAAATGTTGACCTTGTCAAAAAAGTAAGAGAACAAAAATCCTATGTAATACGCCATTTTGCCCACAAAAATTGCCACATCCACATATACACATCAATCTGTGTATATCCCTCACATATGTAAAATACTCAAGACACACAAGTATGGATCTGCTCCTTTCTTCTAGCTGAAAGAGTAAAAAGAAGAGGGGAAATGCAGGTGAGATAAGAGGAAAGGTTAAGAGCTGTGATGGCACAATGGTTAGAATGCAGCATTGCACACTAACTCTACCAACTGCCAGTAGTTTGATTCTCAACCGCTCAAGGTTGACTCAGCCTTTCCTTCTTCTAAGGTCAATAAATGAGGATTCAAGTGGGCAATATACTGACTCTGTAAACTGCTTAGACAGGGCTGTAAAGTACTGTGAAACGGCATATAAGTCTAAGTGCTATTGATATTTCTATTAACTGCTGTGAAGGAAAGTGATGGGGAGAGAACAAAATAGAAATGAAGGAGCAGTTATGAAACAGAGGAAAAAAGAACTTGATTTAAGTGTTAAAAAAAGTTAAATTCAACAGGAAAATCACCTTTTTCAAAGAAGAGCTAATGTTAAGCTAATCTTCCAAGGTACCTGTGGTGTACAATATTCAGGTTGCAACCCTTTTTTCCCAATATCTTCCTCTATCTTAGAGAATAATTGTCACCCCTCACTATGCAGATATTTGGCAGGAAAAAAAATTCATCCTAGTTAGAGGGAGGCATTTATTAAGTATTAACATAAACACAAAGGACTGGGTATTACATGAATTTACAACATGAAATGTGAGGCTGCATATTTGCATGTGGTTATACCACTCTCCGTCTAGATCTATCCTGGATCCTATTACATTGATCAGAAATATACAGTGCTTTTCTAGACTATAGTGATGCAGTGGTTAGAGTGCAGTACTACAGGCTACTTCTGCTGGCTGACTGAAATTTGGCAGTTCAACTCTCACCAGGCTCAAGGTTGACTCAGCTTTCCTTTCCTTCTGAGGTGGGTAAAATGAGGACCCAAATTGTTGGGGGCAATATGCTGACTCTGTATTCTGCTTAGAGAAGGCTGTGAAGCAGTATATAAGTCTAAGTGGGATTTTCTGTATGGTCACCATGCTGATTATTCAGGATTCCAATTTCCCAAAATGAATAGAAGCCCACTGTAGACCTTTTCATAGCTTCATAGCTTTTATTCAGAGAGAATTACTCTTTTCTGGTATATAACCTGAATGAGTTTAGCATCCTCAACAAGCCTTTCAAAGTATCCTAAATGGTATATTAAGTTCAGTTACATTGATGATTGTATGGGATAAACAACAACTAATCTACATCTGATTATGTTAAACCCTATGTTCCAAAGGTGCTTTTTTTCAAGTGGCAACTGGGCTTTCTGGTTTTTCTTTGAAGACATAATGCATCTCATCGAAGAAGCTTCTTCAACTCTTCAGCCAAGGAGCTGAAGAAGCTTCTTGGATGAGAAGCAAAACGTCTTCAAAGAAAAACGAGCTGAAGAAACTTCTTGGATGAGCAGCTAAATGTTTTTCTTCAAAGAAAAACCAGAAAGTCCAGTTGCTTCTTGAAAAAAGCATCTTTGGGGCAACCATGGCCTGGATGACTGAAAATCTCCATAGACGTTAAATCTTATGCTATTAAAACAAGAGAAAAGGCAAAAAATACTGTTACTCATCAGTTATTTATCTAAACTGAGGTCAGTATCTCCCAAAAAGCATTGGTAAAACTGCCAGTGATGCAAATGGTAATGTGTATAACCTCTCTGTAACTAAGGAAGCATTATGGTATTAGTAACTAATTTATATGCAATATCTGCTCACTATTTGCTAACAACTCTCCCTGCTTAATGATACAACATATTCACTCATTCATTTATTCATTTGTTCATTCATTTATTTATTCATTCCTCATATTCTCAATTACAGTAAAAGCAGAATCAAGGGTAGGTTTATGAGATTGGAGTCAGACTAATTATTTCTCAGATACTTTAAACTGGGCATATTAATGCGTATATGCCTGACTGGATGAGAGCAACATGCTGGCAAATATAATCATTACATATCATCTTACAAGATCTAACACAGTGGACATGGTGAAGCAATGTCATTTGGTAGAGCCTATATTTGTGGAAAATATGGTAAGTTGCAATGAAATATGAAAGAAATGTATATGTACAGTTTGCTCCATTCTTTTTAATTAATAAATGAAAAAAGTTTCTAATTCCAATTCTTAATGACTGTGTTGTCCCTCTCCCCATACTATTCCTGATTTAATGAAATATCTACCACTGTTAGATCTTTTAATTATTACAGTTGATATTTTAATAGTTTATATTAAAATAAGTACACTAATTGCTTCATACAACAAAGAGAATCAACTTAAATTTGCAACCAAAGGAATACTTAGCAGGAGGCTGTATCTAATCTTCCTCACTGACAAATGCATTGAGGTATGAGACATATGCTCTCACAAACTTATTTATCATAGTAACTACATTTTCAAGCATATGTTTGCCATATCTTAGGAGTCTATCTCAAAATACTGTTGTGCATATAAGTCCTCATAATTATGAATCAGTGGGGGAAACAGTCTTTTCATAATATACTCAGTGCTCTGGAGTGACTCTTCTGAACATCGCAATTGCTGTTAAACAAACAAACTCTCAAGTTAATAGGTTAAGTGTTTGTGTAGTTGATAAATGTGAGGCTAATATAATCAGTGGTAGTAAGAACCATACAATTGGTTGTTGGCAGAGCTAATCAGAACTTCTACTTTTCACAAGGCTAAAGTTTCAGAAATATGTATTCTCTAGGCCTTTTGACCTAGATGAGAGGTTGTACATGTTAGCCTTGTGTTCTGGTAAACAGACTGGAACTCTGAGTGCAAATCAATGCCATGTGCTTTCCACTAATAGAACACATAGGTTTAAAATTAAAATGCAATGTAATTGAGTGCTTTAGGAAATTTAAGCGGTTAAAGGAGAATGTGGCCTGATAAAATACTTAGGTCACATTTTTATGTTCCCTTGCCCCACTCCACTTAAAAATCTGGACAAATTCAATTGTATTGTATTTCTTCACAATCTGATGGAAAAACAAAAAGTTCATTTAATTATTTCATGGTTGATTGATCTAGGGAAAATGAGGATGTTGTGTGTTTCTCTACCAGATATGCCTCCTATTAGATTAATATGCTTTATTGTAGCACACTAAGTAAAGAAATAGAGAGGTTAAACGAGTAGACAAAGTGAAAAAAAAATACTAAAAATAAATACAGATATTAGAATTTCTAATATACTAACACATGCAATATAATACATTTATATTATACATATAATACAAATAGACATTGATACAAAAATTAACCTAACCTCAGGCATATCTATCCAAAAGTAAGTCCTTGACTACAGTGATACTTTCTCTTAGGCAAAGAACCTCAGTGTAAATGACAGTTTAATTGTGTGAAGCTGCTATTTCCTTTACAGTTTCGTTCTAAACCTTGTGTTCTCCCTGTATTTGATTCTGCAGTATGAGCAAACCCCAGAAAAGTAGAATAATGTATTTATTCTCAAAAATTAATAATTATGAGTGAAAAGAGAAAAATGTATACTGTAAACTCATACAAAAGGACTAGTTGAATAGGACATTTCAGAAGGAGGGTATTAAAAGCTGCAATATAACACATAATAAATTAAAAAGATGAAGTCTGTAGCATAAATATGTTGGAAATGAGTTTTCAGAAGTCTTATCTAATCATTTTGTGAATGGCAGTATTTGGATTATATCATTTTGCTCATGTTATATTTAAAAAGTTAAATGGTTTGTAGTGATTAGAATACTGTACATAATTGGATCAAAACTATTATAATACATAAGGAATATATGCCATTATTTCTCCTTCAAATATAAACATTTCCTAATGTAAATGATATAATATATTAATTTAGTTAATCCATAGATTCACTAGACAAATATGTCTACTTCAGTGCTAATATAGAACAAATGATTTAACTCATGCTAATTTCATGCTCTATTTTGTACAGAATTGAGTGTTTCTCATTTACCTGATACTAAGCACCAATGAATTCATATTTAAATACTTATGTGCACTTCTAGTTATATGTAAATTTCAGTTAATAAATTGAAAGACTATGCCTTACAACACTTTAATTAAGGAGACTATTAATTATAAGTGGATAAGAACTGGCCATATGCATTCCGTGCTGTCAATAGAATACTTGTAGCTCAGGGCTGAACTGTGGGGTTCTTGGAACCACCATCAGTGACACATAACAGGCACAATTGTGTTTTTACATTTTTTGAAAGGTAACATTTATCTCCCAACCAATCTTCCAGCAACTGAGTTTGCTCCATGAAGTAATTGAGAAATCCATAGTCCATAGTTCTTTCTACTTTAGCATTCATAATGAGGTCTTCTTACCTGAAATATCTGTGATATAACCTGAAATTTCTCTTAGGAATAACCAAGATTCCAACTCAGTGTGGAGAATTAATATATAGAACTGATTCCAGTAGCCAAAATCTTATCAATAAATAGTCAATCCATGACAATGGATATTTTTTTGAACCTGAATTTAGCAGATTTTAATAAAATATATATTTCTGGTAATGGAGATCTAATTCATGTGGATGTGTCAATCCCTCACTTAATTATCCAGTTAATGTTGTATGTTGTACTGAAAAAAAATTAGGGAATCACTTGGAAAGGTTGAATTCTCCCACCTCATGTATTTCTGTCTTACAATACACATTAATAGCATGTCTTCTCATACATGATAATGGATATCTGATTATGAGCTGAAGAGCCATTATGAAAAATTCACAAATCTGCACTATACATGGGAGAAAGTTTCTCTTCTGCTGACAGGCACAATAGGGTACAATTCATAGGAAACGTTCAAACAATACAGCATGCCAAGAGTGGTGGAAATTCTTTCTTATTTCATGTTAGCTGAAGATATCACTGGAAAGCTAATCTCCACTAGGGTGATAATAATGTCTTGTTCACATAGAACTATTTGCATAGACACAAAGACTCCCTTCCACATTTTGGAAAAAGGAGGAGTAATGAACCTCCCCCATGATAAACTGTACATTGGAGTATAATGCTTTAACAGGCAATGATTGTTTCTGGCAGGGTTCTATGACCATGATTTTAGGCTATTCTTTTCATAAATCACATTTTAATGCCATTTTATTATTGATATTTTAGTCAACTATTGTTGACTGAGAAGACATTTGACTTCTAAATTATTATTCCATATCATTCTTGCATAATCTACAGAACCAGTTAGAATATATAAAATAACTAGAAATAATCTCCTATTGATTCTATTCTTAAAGAAAATTCTGATGTTAAATGTCACAAAAAATGAGCATCATGATCTATATGTGTGATCTTCTATATATTCAAGATAAAGCATTTGTATTTAATTTTCATTGTACTATTTTGTGGAAATAAGTATTAATTATGCTTATTCTACAATTATTAAATCCATCTTATACAAAGGCTATTCAAAATAAAACACTTCTCTAAAGTCTATCTATAGTCAAGAAAGAAAATTCAAATGTAAAAGGTAGAGCAAAACAAATCAAAATTGTTCAATTGAGAATAAGATATTTTATTAAAATGTATTTACATTAATATTTTATTATAATTTCAGCCAAATTGACAATTGCTGGTTTTTATATATTTTTTTCTGTCTGCATTCAGTTTGATTCCTAGAAACCTCTTCCTTTGTTTGTGTGTGTGTGTCTTGCTGAATAATGTAATATTTTATGCAGTCAATTTAATAGCAGTTTATTCGCATGGACAGCTATACTACATGTTTTTTAAAAAAACCTCAAAGCAACAGTTGGTAGAGGTCTGACCTCATCTTATGAAATATGGGTATTCAGCTATCAATGAGAGTACAAATGATTATCTTGAAGTTTCATAATATTCTGCTTTGCCAAAAATATTTTCTATTAAAAGAAAAACCACTTAATAAAGGACAAATAAGAAGCAATCCAGGAATAGAGAAAATAATTATTTGATTTGAAATATCTATGGAAAAGATTGTATTCAACCCATATACTCTATAACTACATAATGGAAAGTAGAGATGATTTTGATATATCGCATTTACATAATTTTTTGATAAATCCTAGTCTATTTTATTTCTTCAATGTAATATTAAGTAGTCCAAATTATGAAAAGTCATAATTCCTTTATTTCTGTTCAAAACTGAGTTTGTACATTAGTTAATATAAAGTTTGCAAGCTAAATCATCAAGCGCAATGAGTTGCATTTATTTAGTTCTTTATACGCCAAAACATTTCAGTATGGCTCTCGCCAGTCAGACTCCTTGCATTTTTCAAAAAGTCCATAATTGGATATCTCTCTAAATAGAATTACCATACCTGGTCTACATTCTTTAGTATAATTAACCATTTAACTGACAACATATATCCATGAAACAACATACATATAGGCATTTGTGAATATGTATTTTGCTTTTATATATAGAATTATATACTTAGAGCTTTATATATATAGTTTTTTAAAGTATTATTGGAAAAGGCAACTACATACAAAATATGGGTTTGTAATGCCATGTTCCTCAATTCTAAACAGATATTTCACAGGTGCCAGCATTTATTCAGGTATCAATTGCCTTGAAAATAGGAAATGTTCATGGCATTTGTGTATTATAGAATTCACACACACACACAAACATACGCACAGGACTGAAAATAAGAATAAGGTTAACAGCATTAATATGTTAATAGATGTTTTCTCCATCAAATTTATATGGAATGCTCAGCATCACAGACTTCTTGCAGACTACAAAATCATTTTTTATCTTCTTTCACATCAGTTTTCAGTGATTTCCTTCTAATAAAAAAACTTATCCTTTAGTAAGGATTGTACATTTGAAAATTGTCATGATTCTATCATTGATACATTCATGTAACAATGATGTTTTATAATTTTTTTAGATATTAATTGTAGATCTGTTAAAAATGTGGTAACTAATAACACATCTTCACATACATAGTTAACATAATTAAAAAGTGGCTAAACAATTCTTCTCAGAAAGTCATGGCATTCAAACAAATAACTTATGTTCTCTATTCAATACAATAGATGTCAAAAGCAAAACAATAAGGAGAAAACAAAACTTAATTCATTTTTGAACAAAATACTAAGTAAAAATTATAGTATTCTTCTGAAGGACACATGTCTACATTCATCAATATATTTTTAGCATTTAATAAGAATCTATGCAGTAAAGTGAAAAAAAGAAAAAGAAAACTTTAAAAAGAAAACACGTATTAGAGATATGTCTCCTTCTATATAACAAACATGTTAACACTTCAGGGTTGTAATGGATGCCATCACAGTATTGCCACCTCAATTTTTGTTTTGTTTTTTTAGCACACCAAGATCTGCAAAGCACGGTGTCTCACACTTATGTATTCTATAACCTTAACTATTATTCCTACTGTGTAAAAGCAAACCATAAATTTGAGGTGATAAAGCACCAGTTGGCAGATGTGAAGTCTACTACGAAAGCAGAAACCTTTAAAAGCTGCGTAACCATTATGAAATAACTGACCTATATGAAACTGCTACCATGGTTCACAAATTTATTGTCAGGTTCCAGCCTCTAGCTGTTCTCTGATTGTTCTAAATACTTGACAAACTGAAGCCTTTTCACTTTCTGTTGAAATTGCCTCATCTCCCTGTCAGAGCGCCATGGGGGACTCCATTACTTTTCTGACTTCCTTCCCCCACTGACAAGTCATTTAGCTGGCTTCTTGTTGTGAAGGCTGTCCATGTCAAATTAGCCAGAGCCCCTATTGTCCTTATTACCACTCGAAAAGCCATCATGAGTAATGCTACGGGGTCCCTCAGTTGTCATCATTTGTCAGAAAGAAAGGGAGTGTGGTTACATATAGTTGACAGGTAATTTCAGTGTCTACAATTACCCCAATTAGTCTTGTCATAAACAATTCGATAAACGCACACCAATACAAACAGATAAACACACCAAGGTCTCTCACTATTAATGCTGGATAATGGGTAAATCAGTGATATAATGTTATATTTTATTTATTTCTTTAAACTACCCACAGCTGTGTGCTGGCAGTTGCTACCTGGTCAGCACAAATTGTACTATCTACTTTCATTAGCTCATCACTACAAGGGAATAGGAAAGGCTGTGACAAAATTCATTTAGAAAGAAAAAGAGAGCAGATTGCCTAAAGCAGGTGTTATAACAAAGATAAAAACAAAGGTTTCCAGTTCTTTACTGCAATGGCTTTAGAAGTGATTATTTTATGTTAATATACACACATGACAAGAAGTCCCCCAAGAAAGTAAGGGGGAAAAATGCAACTGCTTGTATTAAAATAACATTCATTTGGAAATTAAAGCACACTGGTGGTATCACACATGTTAAAGGCTGTTATGTAGAACCAATCATTTTATTCATATTAACTCAGTTTTGAGCTGGGCAATCAAGAATCTAAGAGATATTCCCCAAAAACATTCTTCTTCAAAAAACCAACTAATTTCTGAATTTAGACTACACTTGGCTAGGAATCCAATACAATTGACAGTGAGTGATATAATTTTTCTAACCAAACACTGTCAGCAGCAATTTTTGTTTCGTAATTAAAGCTATCTCTTTTAACACAGTCTACCACAGAGTAACAACAATGAATTAAGAACTAGTAAGATTGTCCTGGCACTGTGCAAAATCTATCCACATCTCAGCATTTCTTGAGTCTACTGTACCCTGTCTGTTTGCTGACCACGTACTTAAGTGACGGGAGGAGAACCCAACAGAAACATGTTGTTGTAGGAAATTGCTTTTGGCAACTATTTGTTCAAGCTCAAGATATTTTTTTTTAAAGCCAACACTAAGAACCCAACAGAAAACAGGACAGGTCTCCCTAATGAGTAATCTATTTTAGCACAGTCTTGTCTAGGCATGACAGTTTACTGAGAGGCTTGAAAAACTCGTAATTACCAGTGTTACAGGGCAATTAATGTATATTACACTGCACTACTCATGGCAGCAACTGTCATTTTCTCAATAAAAATGAGTACTCTTCAGCTAAAGGTGACATTAATTGGGACTTTAATGACTATGCAGAGGAGCTGAAGCCAAATATGAACAAAACAGCGATTCAATGAGCAACTTCAGAAACGAGAAAATTGTACTAAAATGAGATTAATTGCTGTTTAGAAAAAGGAAAGAACCTAAAAAGCTATTAAATTGCAGGGTTTGGGTGCCCGGGTGATGGTTGTGATGTTAATCTTGCATTCTCACAGCAGGCAAATATTCACTAAATTCAGAGCTTTTTGACAGCAGGAAAAATCATGTATGCTTAACTTCAATCCATCAAAAATATATTTCAGCTTTTATCAGTGTTCTAAATACTTCTGCAATTTCAAAAATTACTACTCCATTCCTTGGCTGTCATCATGCAAATGTGAATACTGTCAATATTGCTGTGAAAAATTTCTCAGCTTCAAAAGGCTTACTTTGGTGATAAAGAAAGAAAAATGTGAAGATTAGAATTGGAAAACACACACCACTAATATAACAGAAAGCAAACAATAAGAATATAATGTTTAAATTGTGGAAACCACTAAAATAGAAAATGATGGGGTGTTTGTCTATGTGTATGTGTAAAAATCAAAGAAAAATAATTTCTGAAAATCTTCCACAGCCTATGTAGTTAATTACTTGTTATAAATAATTAGGACATAATTTTGCAGCTCAACTTCAGGTGATGCAATGATTAAAACAGTTCTGGAGTTTCTAAAAGCCTTTTTCTCTTCTACTTAATACTTGATGCAATTATATAATTGCTTTATAGGTCTTTCAACTGTCAAAACGAGTGTATACATAAAACATCACATTTAAACTCTGACATACAAAGGGGATAAACATAGGTCTGGCTTCCTTTTAAGTTTTGTCTTCAGAAAGTAGAAATTTGAAAATAGAAAAATTAATTCATCAGTTCAGAACAGTCTGTGGCCTCTTTATATATCTAACTTTTGTGCATGTTCTGAAATAGAGCACTCAGCAGAATACTTCCCACTGCCATTACTGTATTTCACAATTATTTTTAATAATCAATGCTGTTCCCCTTCCAAGTTATAATAATTAAACAGCTAGCATTTTTGCAGAGTATGAATTGTATAACACACATAAACAAACAAACAAACAAACATACATTTCGGGCAGTACTAAACAATTTTGTCAAATAAATAATACAGATAATTTCCAAAAATAGGGTGTCTTCCTAAAAATAAGTTATCTTACTGTTAACATTGTTATTTTTAAGTAACTATTTTGACTGCATATTTATGCAAAATCAGATAGCACAGAAGAATATTAAATTAACATCTAACTTGCTTATCAATGATATAGCAGTTGAAGGAATTAGCTTTCCAGATTTGTCTTTGCCGGTATATAGGTACCATAATTACTAACAAAGTGGAGTTATGGTATCTATTATGATATCTATATATTGACCCATCAGTCCTTCAAACAAACTCTATGCTAAACATAAGAGACCCAGTTTGGTATAGTGATTAAGATTCCAGATTAAATCAGAATGAGTTCTAGTCTTGCCTTAGGCACAAAGCCAGCTGGGTGACCTTAAGCCAGTCTTTCTTCTCAACCCTAGGAAAGAGGCAATTGCAAACCACTTCCAAAAAATCTTGCCAGGACAACTGCAGGGACTTTTCCAGGCAGTCTCCAGGAACCAATACTGACTTGGAGGAAAAAGAGAAAAAGAAAGAAAGAAAGATAGAAAGAAAGAAAGAAAGAAAGAAAGAAAGAAAGAAAGAAAGAGAAGGAAAAAGA
>JANHFN010007681.1:488824-510882 GCA_032468175.1 Toxicocalamus goodenoughensis | reverse complement strand
GGGCCAGTCAGAGGTGGTATTTGCCGGTTCTCCGAACTACTCAAAATTTCCACTCTCTAGAACTGGTCAGAACCTGCTGAATACCATTTCTGTCACTGAAGCAATATTCAGTGTCTGAAAGTGAAGAGCTATGCAAAGTAATTTGAAAAAGTATATCACACATCATGAAACAGCTGCAAATCCACAGGCCTATGGAAATACTAGAGTAGTTTTTGAATTGACCAATCTTGCAAGAGACAACGTTACTTTAATGAAACCAAAATTATATTGAATCTGAGAGAAAGTATACTTTCTAAATTGATAAAATATATGCTAGAGAAAAAAACAGATATTCATGCTTCTGTTCAACAGATTAGGAGATGTACGTACTAGAATATGTTTATTGCATGAAAATTCAACAGGCATTCTTGAGGAAAACTAGTTATATGTATGCACAGTGCATTCAGTTCAGCAGCTTGGTGGAAAAAGAACTTACAGAAAAAAGTTGAAATGAAAATAGTTAATTAGCAATGCAATAATGCAGCACAAGCTAATAAAGGAATGTTTCTTATATAAATTATATCATTGTACAAAAATTACAGAACTATGTTGTATTTTATTATCCTGAGAATTTAAAAAAATATTCTAATTTTCAAAGTTTGCTGATATATGAAACCTTTGAGATTATGAAAATATATTTTAAAAATGTAAAGTCCAAATCACAGTTAGAAATTATATTCAATAAGGGGTTCACACTAGAAACAGCATGCTGGGAATAAAGTATTATGGAAATGAATGTTAATGTCATTTCTGTTCATAGACTGGCTCCTGTTTACTATTTCTTCTTCTTTTTTAGGGGCAGTCAACTCTTGGTGGCCCCAAGATCCTATTTCATTTGACTTTGAAGACAAGATTTGGGCAGGACCTTGAATGGAGATTGGCAAAACATTAAAAAGTCATTAAAATTAAAAACTAATTATTTAGAAAGACTGAATTCTGAAAGCAGTCTTTGTCATTAACATAACAAGAAGGTTCTAGGTGCCATGTTACAGGATCTGGAATCACTATAGAACTTTCATCTGTCCATGTAATATTTTCCTATGTCAATTTTAGGCTCAATGTGACTTGTATATTTTATGAATGAAGATTTCCATAGACTAAAACATGGCTGTGCCATGAGTTCACCGGCGTCCCCCACTGTAGCCAGGTACAATGCGGGACACCAGTGAACCCATGACCCAGCCGTGTTTCTGTCTGTAGAAGCCTTCATTATATTTAGCCAATCTCTACATGGAAGAGATAGAAACCAAAGCCCTAGACTCCTTCACAGAAATTCCACCCACTCACTAGTATAGGTACGTGGATGATACTGGGTCAAGATCAAAACACAGGAACTGGAAACATTCACCAAACATATTAACTCTGTGGACAGATACATCAAACTGACATGGGAAGATGTTAAGGAAAATGTTCCCTGAATTAGGATCAAAGTTTAATTTAAACTAACTAATAAGAATTACATACATATCTACCTTTTCAAATATAAAATATTTTAAAGAGTTAAAATGAAGTAGTTATAATAAATGCTTCTGAATTTCTGTTTATATTCAAGCAAGAAAATTGAGGTTGTGCAGAATAATTTTTAATGAAAAATTAAATAGAGGTAAACCAGGGGTGGGTTTCTACTGATTCTGTCCACCTCTGCAGAACCAGTTGCTCCGAAGAACAGCAGACATAGAACCAGTTTTATGTCTGCTGCTGTTGTGGCCCACCCGCCTGCCTGGGCTCTTACCTGATCTTTATTTCCTGCTTTTTCAACTCCAGCTGCTTTGCGTGACACAGCTGCAGTTGAAAAAGCAGGAAAAAAGGGCTTTTCCAACCGCTGAGTACTTGCATGCAGTGCTGCTCAGCTGTCCGGGCAGCTCAGCAGGTTGTAAATTGTACTCACGCATGCGCACGCGATGCTAATAGACAGAACCAGTAGTTATACCAGTCGGATCCCATCCCTGAGGTAAACAGATAACAACAGATAATCAGAGTTGGAAGGGACCTTGTAGGTCACCTAATCCAATCCCCAAGCAGGAGACCCTACACCATTTCTGACAGATGGGAGTCCAATCTCTTCTTGAAAGTCTCAAGTGATGGTGCTCCCGCAAGCTATTCCATTGGTTGATTGTTCTCACTGTCAGAAAGTTTCACATAATTTCCAGGTTAAATCTCTCGTTGTTCAGTTTCCATCCATTATTCTTTGTCTGGCCTTTGGGTGCTTTAGAAAATAGCTTGATCCCTTCCTCTCTGTGGCAGCCCCTCAAATATTGGAAGATTGCTATCATGTTTCCCCTGGTCCTTCTCTTTACTAGATTGGCCAAGCCCAGTTCCTGTAACTATTTTTCATATGTTTTAGTCTCCAATCCCCTAATCATCCTGGTTGCTCTTCTCTGTACTTTTTCTAGATCTCAACAACTTTTTTATAGTGTGGCAATCAAAACTGGATGCAGTACTCTAGGAGTGGTCTTACTAAGGCTTTATAGAGTAGTATTAGTACCTCACTTGATCTTAATTGTATCTCTCTGTTAATGCGACTTAAGATTGCATTAACTTTTTTGGCTGCTGCTACACACTGCTGGCTCATATTTAGCTGGTTATGGTAATGAAAAGTATTGGATTTTTTTGGTAAACTTAAATACATTTATACCATAAAACTGATATTTGTATAGTAAAGTAATGATTTGGCATTAAATACTACAATAGTTACTATCTCTACTAATTTAAGGATTAAATCAATGAAAAATATTAAAGTATACTTATTATATAGTTTATTTAATTTGAATTTCCAAGTTTTACATTATAAAAACTTTAATGTACTTAAAGTTGTATTCAAGTATTTTTGTATAATAAAATATATAATAGATTTGGTTTTTAATTAGCAGTGCACTTTTCAAAAAGGATTACCTTGTGATAAAGTGAAATAAAGCCATGTGACAAGCTCAGTAGTAGTTTGAGATAAAAAATTTAAAAATCTAGAGAGGAAATTGAAAATATAATGCGTGATGGGCAATTAAGGATATATTTTGACAATTTTAAGTGGTCAAGTTTTAAAAGTATGACACTGAAACCTTAACCTATCCATATAGTAGTGATAAATGAGGCATTTTGTGTCATTACAGTCCCATAAATCACTTTCTTTAACTGCTGATGGCTTTTATCAGATCTAACCTTTTCAAGCTTCTACCAGAGTGCTAACATTTTCAACTCTGACATACGTGCAGTTTACAAATTCTGCAGCTGATTAACTCTGGACAGAAATTCACTGTCATCATTGTCTTTATTCAAGTAAAGATTCAGGTCCCCAGAACTCATAGGCACTCTCAGTGCACAAACAAACAAACAAACAACAACAAAAAACCCTCACCTTCCACATAAAAGTTGTGGAATTCAAACAAATGTGTTAATTTGGGATCTCCTTTTTATTATTTTATTTTCAATTCTGTTTTTAATCATTAATAAATATTAATCAAGACTATTAGAGCATTAGAAAGAATTTGATAACAGCAATATGATGGTCTGCAATTAAAATTGTAAGTTTATTAATAGGTTGTACACTTTCCTTTCTAAAAATAGAAGTTATATAATATTGCAAATCAGCATTTTAAAAAAGTTTTAAAAGGAAGCATCTAATACACACCCTCTAAAAATCTATGTGGAAATGGAGTAATGTAACAGTAAAAATGGTAATAACAATGAATAAAGTACATTTATACTTGAAAAAAGCAATGTAGGAAAACAATATAAAAACTATGATTGACCATATGATGTCAGAAATAACTGATTATGCTATTATTTGTATAATCTTGAATCTTTACAAAATTAGAAATACTTATTGTAGGAAATGATTCTTACTAGAAAATCTTACCTATTTTAGCATCTGTAATTCTAAATTTAATTTCAAAAAGGCATACATAAATTTTGAGACACTTTCTTTTTATTGTGTTTTTTACATTTAAAAATATAAGATAAACTTATACATACTGACATAAATAGAGTCAATGGAATAACTGAGACAGTAAAGCAGTCCTCAAATTTAAGGTGGTATTGTCTTCAATAATGTTGGTCAATTTGAAAATCTTGATTTTGTTGGAAGCTTCCTATTTTAGATAGGATTAGTTTGGAAATGAACTAATGCACTGACCTAAATAATGAAATGTAAAGACAGACTCAGACTACACAAATATGAATATCTACAGAGATCTTCCTGTGGCATATTGCTTCTTTCTAATAATTTACAAATCATTGAAAAGAATGGCTTATTTTTCATATTTTTTGCATTCCAGCTAGCATACTCTTTTAATGTCATTGTCTAAATCTATCCTCAATAACCTTTTTAATTTCACTAATAATATCACACAGGAAAGAAGTTATATAACTAGAATTCTGATGTAAATTTAGAGAACCTAATAAGTATTCATGACAACAGAATATTTATCCTTTAAAACAAAACATATGATTTCTTGGTTGCTATATCAAAGACCAGTGATGGATGATTCTATGCTAACCAAACAATCCAGAAGGGAACACAGATGTTTTACTATTCCCCTTCTAAAAGAACAAAAGATTGCAAATCCACTTTATATGCATCTGTGAATTGAAATGTTCATAATATATATAAAAAATTAAACATAGAGAGTTAAATAACATCTAAACAAAGTAACTATACATAGAAAATATGTTTTTTTCTGCATTTAAATTTACACGAATGGCCTTCAAACATACAATGACATCTCCCTTTGTTCTCTGCTTTTCTGCATCCCTACTCTCAAATATTCTTCAGATAAGTTTCTGACCTTCTAGAACAATTTTAGTGTGTATTTGTGCATTCACACAAAGTAGGAATCGGGTTCATCAGTGGCTTTCATTTTATTGGCAGCTTTCATTCTACTGCTAGATGGACTCTGTTATAGGATTACATATTTGATAGCTGATCCAAAGATCTGTTTTGGAGTGTTCCCCCCCCTGTCCTTGCATTGGCAGCTGCTTCTCAGATTCATTAAAGTAGTCTCACTAAAAACCTACATTAACATTGCATCAGAAAGTATTTGGTGGAGCATGAAGAAAAAGAACCTAATGACTCTCAGCAATTCCTTTTTTTGCAATTGTCAATATATCCAAGTCAATTTGATATACTCACAGGAGACACCTATAGAATTCAATTGTTTTTTGTGTTGAGAATAGATTCATGGAAACTAATGGGGCTTAAAACCTCTCTAATCTGACTCACAGTAATTTTGGTGACTATATCTAAGTTGAATTTTATTGAAAGTGTTTAATTTATATTAAATTCTTAAGCACTTTTTCTAATTTGAACCAACCTCCCCTGTTACTATTACAGGTTTATGCAAATTAGGCAAATGAACAAATGATTCACTGTCTCCCCATCCCCACCCTCAAATCTTAAAGGATGTGACTGAAAACAAAGAAACTAAGATGTTGTCTCCAGAGTTCCAGACCTTCCTCTTTTAGATAGCTATTGATAATGATATTGAGTTAAATAATATTTAAAGCTATGTCCTGATTGGATATCATTTAAACTTAGTCTGTCAGATGGTCTCCTTATTCCTTGCAAGGAAAAAATGTCCAAATGTGAAACAAAATCTGAAAGAACTGCTCATTAGTCACAAAGACATTTTACAAACACTTTATATATTATTTGATGTACTAGTCATATCTTCATTTTATTTGTTTTCCATCTAGTCCAAGATTCTGTGTTTTCGATTCTCTTATCTTATAAAAAAATGCAAACATGTAATTTTTTAATTTAAAAGGAAAAGAGATATTTTAAAATTCCTTCAGCACTTGAGTACTTTTTTAAAAAAATATTAGTGGACGTGCAATATACTTTAATATTCAGTACTATGTGAGAATAATTTTTATGCAATTCTTATAGTTAGAAAGATAGATAACTCAATTATTTGATCATCTATCAAAATATTCAGATGTAGAGAAGCTCTAAAAAGATTGATGACTGAGAAAGTCCACTGATTCTCCAGCTATCATATTCATGCACTTGACTAGACAACATTTTTCGCTGGCTTCACAAGCAAGCTTCATTACCCATCACTCCACTGAAAAGAGTTTATTATGTGGCTGCCATCTTGGGGAGACTATTATTTAGATGATAAATGTTGGGAGAGGGAAAGTGTCTAGCCTTTTTTTAAAGATGAGCTTTGTGACAGAAAAAACAAACAGCATCAACATTCCTAATTAACTTAAATTTGGCAGATACAAATACAGGTCTGAATAACTACTGTACGGTAATGGAATTGCTATCTGAATTTTACACTTAATTTCTATGATGTAAATTAAATTAATTAGAAATGCTACACCTTTTATTAGCTTATTGCTTACCGACACTTATGAACAAGTGAACTTTTATTTTAATTTAAGACAATTAACCTTATTAATTTAACAAATTAGACATTGAATATAACATATATCATATCACAGGCTTTTAAATAGTACACTCTTTTGTTCCTAATAAATTGTTACCCGGACTATTTATGTGCATTTTATTTCTAAAATCCCCAATTATTTATGGATTTATGGTGGTAAACCTGTATACTTAGCGTTTGCTACAGATATTACAGGTCATCCTTACTTAGCAAGCATCTATTTAGCAGCTATTTGAAGTTAGGAAAATGCTAAAATAATGGTAGTTAAAATTAGTCCTGAAAGTTACATCAATTGCTGTGCCCCAGCAGCCATGTGATCAAAATTCAGGCACTGGGCAGCCTGCCCACATTTATGACTGCTGAGAGCGCCTCTCCTCCCCTAACTTGCATATCTCCCTTCTATTTTTGCCACTGCACAGAACCTGAAACAGTGTATGTTGTAGCAAGATGAAACCAATATTGTGATGCACAATTGTCCTGTACATCTAGGTATTTATACAGCAATTTATGTATCAAACTTGCATGTTGCCCATTTTGCTAAAGGCCATTTCAGTGGTGAGATGATTGTGCCATATTGAAGGCAAACTGGCTTCAGCAGATATAATAGCTATATTGCCAGATCTGAGTAAGGACAATGTAATACAAAGCAGTGAAACCTCAATTTGAAACTGAGGTGGACAATAGAACAGGAGCCAGTGTAAAAATTATAAAGCCCAAAAGGGAAAGATAGGCAAGCTCTATTCTATAAATAGGAAAAAATGAGCATATTTATGAAAAAAACCTGAAAATAATATTCATTGGCCAGTGTAATCTTAATTACATATTTTGTTGATTTAATATTATTAAATGAACAAACATTATTGTTGATTTGTTGTAACATTATTACAACTGAAGCAAATGGTGCCATTTGGTTTCAAAGACTCAAATATCATTTCAGATTATTTAATTTGTTATTGGAAGCAGTGAACACTATTTTAGAAATATAAAAAAGAAATAATTTGTTATCATACATGTTCAAAAGAACAGTCTGCCCCAAATAATCTGGACTGCAGACACACAACTGGACAACTTATTACATGTATCATACATTAAGTTAAATATTTAAGGAAGCTATAATACTAACATATATTTTAAACAAAGAGCAAGTGTATTTTCTCAAAGACAATAGACAGACCCTCCACCATAAATGTTTTGGATTATAAACTTTCTTTGGAAATATTGCAATTCATTTGCTATTGGGAAGATTCAATATTTTTCCTCCACCCTGAAATTTTCATGAAATAATACACAAATTCTAAATTCATCACAGCCCAATTTCTAAAGTCACTAATTTTATAATAGGCATTTGCATGTTACAGAGATAATAGAAATAATTTATGAATTTCCACAAGTAGTGGATAGGTTAACCAGTCCTCAACCCCTAAGTGTTGAAGCAAGGTCAAAATGTTTTAGTACAATGTCAGCATGTCAAAATATGTCAACAAACCATCACACTGTGGGAAGAAGAATGACCTTTCAGGTCTTTGTGGATACTGGGTATGCATGAATAGTTCTCTTAGGTATTTGACAAATATAACTCCCATGGTTTCTGTTAAGACTATATTTTAAAACCGCAAAATGCTAATTGTAGCCACTGTGATAAAAAGGATGTCTTTTTTCTCTAGAACGTCCACACAATTTAACCTTCAGTTAATCAATCAACTGATAACATTATTACTCCGTTATTCACTAGGTTAACTCAGTCTCTTGAATCAATTTGTGCTTATGTCTCTGATATGATACATAGGGATTTTATCTTCAATACTGAAGATGAGATTTTATGTTTATTCATGCAGAAAAATAGTATTTTTATTAGATGCAATCCAGTCCAATCCTAATCTTACTTAGTGATTATAAAGTTAGTTTGCAAGGCAACACTGAAAGCTGAAATTGTATAACTAGGTAGACTACAGTGGTGGCTAACCTTTTGGGGCTCCTGTGCCAAAAATTATGTGTGCGTTAGTATGCATGCACTCGTGTACCAGTACCCAGAATGCAATGTGCGCCCCTCCACGCCCTCCGCATATGTGAGCACTTTCCTCCTCCACGCCACCCCTTACCTGCACTGTGCATCACAGCTGATTTTTTGGCTGGGTTGAGGCCTTTTTCGGCCTCCCAGAGGCTTGGAAAAAGCATCGGCAAGGGTTTTCAGGATGAATAATAGGCCCATTTCATCACTTCTGGTATTACAGGAAGTGATGAAATGGGCCAATTCGGCCTGAAAAGCCTTGCAGAGGATTTTTCCAAGCTTCTGGGAGGCCGAAAAAGGCCTCAAATGGGCCACAAATCAGCTGGGAGGTGCACACATGTGCAGTGAAGTAAGCTTGCCTGTTATTCGTGTGCCAGCACAAATAGTTCTCAAGTGGCATGCGTGCCATAGGTTCGCCATCACGGATATACTATATAACAGTTCACCTTTATTCAAAAGAATATTGAAAGGATTCTAACATTAGCATGTTGTAATTGCACTTTAAATAATCTTCTTCAGAATATGCACATTTAGTATCATACTTCATGAGATCTTTTTATAAAAACTCTTATGGATTTTAAATGAACATTCAGACAATTCAGAATACTAAAGTACTGCAGTACTTTTTTCTTTCAAAAGTATATATTCAAAAGTATTAAAGACATTAATTGATGATTAAAAATAGATTTCAGTAGATAGAAAACTTGTTATTTATAATCAGAATACAGAAGAAGTGCTCCTGTCATTAATGAGGAATTGTCTAATAACAATGTCAGTGATTTTGTTTGTGCATTCCTAAAATGTTGCATTCCTAAATTTGCATTCCTAAAATGCAAAATCCAAATGTGCATTCCTAAACTTTCTTCAGGTTTTCACTAAATATACGATATAAGACACTCTAAATTGATGTACATATAGGAAATATAACAAACTGAATACAACTTTATATATTGTAAGCTTTTTGTAACAATGTAGTTGCTGCATAGTAAGATGTTTGATTACAGAAATGCATTTGTTTTTTAATACAGAATATCAAAATGGGCGATTTTGCAAAGGAATTTAACCACAGTGAATTACATTATCATGCACCACTGACACTGGGTATTAACCTATACAACTATGGATTTTTAGCAGAAGTTATTTGGGATAGAGTGTGGATAAGTAAGTTGTTGGTGTATTTTTGAAGAAGTTGAATCTTTCTTTACAGCTATAACTATACAATCCCAGGAAACTATGTATCAGAGGTAAAGAAAAAGCAACAATGTTCTCACACCCATTCCAAAACACTGTGTTGCAAAATCTTATGCTTCCAGCAAATGTATATATTCCTAGGATGGTGTAACCACTTGAGTTTTAGTAAAGACACAGATCCTTAAGGAGGAGTTAACAGATTGCAATATGCATGCCCGTGACCCCTTCAAAATTTGATGTGTTGTACATTCCTCTTGTAAATGTATAAAATAAGAAGTAAAAATATCAAACTAAATAACATATCAAAAGTTGAGAGCATCCATGTTCAATCTGTAATTTCTCTACTCCTAATCTGTCAGGATCTCAAATTTCAGCACTTGGTTTGAGTCAGTAATAGAGAAATTGAAGATATGGTGCTATCCAGTTTAGATGGCGATGTGCTAGAAGGACCAATAGCCTTATTCAACATTATGCAAAAAAGCAACAACTTCTCATGGTCCAACTGTAAGCTTACATTTAGAAATCTGTTAATTCCTTTTATGTTTTCAAACATGGGTTACATTTGGCTCTATAATCTAGTGCTAACCAGAGTATAGTAATTATAGCAAATTTTGTCTGGCAAGACGAAACAAACAAGCATAATGTACTAATATTGACAATAATGTCAAAGTTATATATGCCTATAGCTCATAAAAATGAAGATATACCTGTTCCAATAGCTCCAAAACTGGTCATTTAAGTATGCTTGATGGCTGCATTCATCACCAAAAGAGGCTTTGCTTTCAATCCAATGAATGATGTGGCCTTCTACAGCTAAAAAGAAAACAAAAAGTTATTCATGGTAATTTGAGATTTTTAAACAATTCTCCATTTTCCATTCAATTAATTCTGATGTCATGAATTAAGTTCACTTTAAAAATAATGAAATATTTTACCAAGAAAGGGGTTTGAAATACACTGTGATTGGAAATCTGGAGAGAAAAATACAAGGAAGATGAAAACTTCAGCGACTAAGATCAAGGAAGAAGATAGAGTCGTAGTGGTGCAGTGGTTAGAATGCAGTATTGCAGGGGTCAAGATTGACTCAGCCTTCCAAGGTTAGTAAAATACTGATTGAGGACCCAGATTGTTGTAAACTGCTTGAGGGCTGGAAAACACTATGAAGCAGTATGTAAGTCTAAATGCTATTGCTATAGAACTAAGAGGCTGGAGGAGAGAAAAAGAGAAACAGGTAGGTTTAAAGACAGAAATGAATAGGAGAAGATTGGTAGTTCAGAGACTGGGCTGTATGCAGAAGACAAAAAAAGAGGGGGGGGAGGCAGGTGAAGCAGGTGGGAGGAGAGAATGCTCTTTTTCCTATTCCAGTTAAGAGAGTCATGTCTGGACAGTTACATCTTCTTTCCTTAGCTGTTATGCAAATTTCCTTTCTTATAGTAATCAAGTCTGAAAAAGCCTTCCACTGATATGATATGAGACATGGAACTGTGAAAAATAAGTTTGTGGCTCAAGAATCACAGGACCTCCAGAAATAGGCATAAAAGATATTCAGAGCAAAAAGCCAAGGGATACGGTATAACATCATAACTAACAAATGGCAACTCCAGAAAATAAGTAGCAAGATATACTGAAATAGGCACTTGACAGAATGTTTTCTCTTCTTCTCTTCCTTCTTTCCTTCTTTCCTCTTTCTTTTTTGAAGTGTTTTTCTGTTGCAGTTGCATAGAATTACATTTTATACAAAAATGTTTTGGTGGAAAATCAAGATGATTAGAGTTTAGATAATGAAGCTGTACACTATAACTGCTCCTTTTCTACAGAGAATGACTACATCATTTATTACTTGTTTTTATGACATGCTGAGTGCTTTATCACACTGATTAATTTATAACTATTTAAGTATTTATTTATTCTGCAACTGTTTTCCTCATTGCAAGACTATCATGATGTTAGAAACTGTATTGCAAATCTCAGATGACAATCTAGAAATTGCAGAGATGATTCTAGAAGATGATACACATTTTCTGGCAAATCATATTGGATCCAATAATGTAGTGTTCACTGCATTAATATATGGCCAGGGAAACCTAAATGTAAACTGTCACTTACAAGGTTTTTTTTTCACAAAAAACGAGTGTGGGAGAACTATAAACATTGGCCTCAGATTCTTAAAGGAAATATATATAAATGTAATAAATAAGCAAGCAGAAAATAAGAACCTGCAAGAAAGCTGAGCTGGACTAATTTATTTATATATATAATGTAATGCCTTTAAAAAAGACTTTGCCCCCTTAAAAAAACTTGAGAGCTTCGGGAATTTTTTAAAACCTCCATGTAGCACCTCTGTTCACCAAGCTATGCTAGCAACAGGTCCAATTTATCATCTGTAAAGACCTATGTAGCACAAGGCCAGATTATCTATAAGATCACTTATCTTCTGTTGTTTCTGTTTTCCCCATCAAAATAAGCTGGGTTGATATGTTCTGATCCCACTTAGCATACCATCTTACGGGATCTAGGAGTCAGTCATTCCTTTTCGGTCTACAGCTTCTACCCTGTGGAACAACATCCCTTCAGAGGTTTGAATAGGTTTTGACACTATTGGACTCTGCAGGCATTTGGGCTAGCTTAAATGAGTCCTGTGTTTAGTTATACTGAACTGTAGTCTTTGACCAGTGGAGGAATGATTTTTCAACCTCAAGCTTGCATTATATTATTGTTTCTGGAGATTCAGAAATTGTTTTATTATTTTTCTGTTTTCTTACCATCTGTACACTGCCTAGGGTTACTCTTGCAGTAACCTTATAGATTGTCAGTATCTACATACATTTCTATTAGCTTTGGAATTCTCTTCTGTATGTAAGAGTCTGGTCCAATGAATCACCATGGAGAAATACGAGAATTTTTGGTAAGTGGAATATAGCTAGATGTTTTTGATCTAACTACCAGTTAAGGGAGTTTTTTGGCTTCTGTTATGCAGTCTATCATTAGCACCATGATGATAAATGTAATTTTTAAAAATTATTATATAATGATTTGGATAAAAACTGTTTTATACTTTTACTATTTTACTGGATTGTTCTGCACTACTCAGAGTAGCTTTCTATGAGATGAGCAGCTATATAAATTGTATTAAATAAAATGAATATATTGTATATTATTATATTTGGACATTGTTTTTGCAGGAAATCCAACAATTTGGTTGAAGACTATCTTGACACTGAAATCTTAAAATATTTTTCTTATCTAACAAAGAAATCTAGATATTTTAGTGACAAAATATGTAATCAGTTTGTTCATGAATAAGGGTCTAATTTATTATGTACAACTGATTGCATTCAAACAGATCACTTCCCATAATAAATTCTTAATGGTTCCATTACTGTGCATAACTTCAACATTATGATTAAAACATATCTGGAATAATTCTATTAAGATTGCTAGCATTTAATAAACAACTCAATTAGAAAAACAAAAAGCATTATGGGCTTACCAATTGGCACTTCTAATATGAAGTCTGGTGTTTTGTCATAACCCTTTGCACGTAACTGATCTTCAGCTATAGAGAGAATAGATGATATAAACAATAGTATTACTTTATTAGCTGATAGGAAGAATAATTAATTCTCTTTTGAACAAAGATACAAGAATTACTAATGCACTCATACATATCCTTCTAATGCATGCAATGCTGTGTCAGTTGAAATGAACCTTCTTGGTAAACCTGAAGCATGAATCTAAAAATGCTTCTTTGCCATCTCTGCATTTTTATGCCTTCATTATAGACATCATTAATTCAACCTGTCATATTGTACTTTGTTTCTGAAAAATGTTCAAAATAAAGAAATATTTTACTTGACTGAAGCTCCTGCAAATACCTTTAAAAAACTGCTAGTGTTTCTGCAATAAAGACGTTATACCTTTATCTCAATCTAGATTTTCACTAGAAATTAATATTGCAGTCTACACTGAAAAATTATTATACAACATAGATACAGATGTCATCCCAGAGTTCTTACTATGATATCAAGCATTGCACAGATAGAAGGCAATTTTAAGAGGCTGACTTTCCAAAATTGTATATTCCCTCACAATTTCTGTCTCCACACCCCACATCTTCTACTCAATAGGTATAAATCAAAGGGTTATTGTGAATAGAAAAATTTGTAGTATACGGCATCTTATCAATGAATCCACATCCATTTTCTGAAATTCTTGCTCAATTTGGTAAGAGTCTTGTCAATATTATTTGATAGAAACAATGGCAAAATATTTCTTTTTGTTTTTACTGATCACTAAAGACATAGAAAAGAAAGAATCTGGGCAGTTTTTATCTGCCTGTTCTACTTAGTCTACTTAGATCTAGGGTATCATGGAATACAAGGAAATCCAAAAAGTGTTTTGAAAAATGTATTTGGTATATTATTGGAATCAATTCTGAAAGGTTGTTGTGTCATCAAATAGTTTCTCTAGCTGAAACACATCCAGAGGCTTTAAAATATATTTTATCTCTTTAATTGAGTGGTTTGTGAGGAAGAATTCATCTTATTTAAATGGTTTGCTAATTTTCATTATTTCACCAAGGATAAACTAATTGGAGCTATGTATTTTCCTAAATGCTTAAGGCATGGATGGAATGACCTAACTGGCTTAATCTTTTCTTTAATCTTTTCTTTATTGTATCATCTTGCATTTTTTGTAGTAAACAATAAAGTAACTAAAAGGATATATTTCTGAATGCATGTGATTAGTAAGCCCATAACATTAATTAAATGAATTCAGAATGAATATGTTTATTTTTGGACAGAATTGCATGTTTTGCTATATAATTTATCTAAAAGTATAAGTTATCCTTAACAATTTGACTGAAGAAATTTATTTAAATTAAACTTGGTTTCTGTCTTTATTAGAAAATCATAAGAATACATTTAAGGAATAGATGTCATGTCTCCTACACAAATAATAAAAAAATAATTGTTATAAAGTAATCATGTAGAGATGTAACTTCTGCTTTTTGCTTCGGTCCTGCTATTAGTATCTCATAGTTATTCTCATTTAATCCTAATATTCTTAATCTTGTTATTACAGAATCTAAGAAACAGAGTTGATCACAGCTGCTGTAATTAGGCATTTTTGCTTTAAAATAGTTTTTCTATCATTTGGGTTTTGGTTGTATTTAAACTTTTGCTTCAAAGCCTTCATGATTAAAATATACTTTTTCATACTGAGATGTTATCATTCCACATAACAGTTTTAAATAATGAGAAACATATCATGCTTTAAGACAAATAGTCCTTTAAACAATAATGACCAATGCATGGAAGTGTTAACTGTAATACTCTCCTTCCATATGTTATCATTTAATATAATTCTGACTAACAATACAATGCAGCAAGGTTTAATATACTGTAAAAAAAGGAAATAAACTTCTAAAGAAACTAGTGAATTCCTCTTGTAGAGATTTAATACATGTAGCATTATAAAACTAATATTTCTTATACTTCCTTCTAAGTCTCCTAAGACCTAGGCTATGGCTAATATCTCATGACACCAAAAGTAATACAACAACTGATATTAAAGCATTTTTCCCAGCTACTTATTCTATAAAATATTAATTACTTGCTTGTGCACATGCAGTATAAGGTATTAGATAACTGAGTTCCTGCTCAGGTCTAAATCAATAAAAGATAACATGCACTGCATCAATCATTTCTTAGTCTCTCTTTACTACTTAATATACAGGATATCTGTAGAGACTTTTTTGGAAGCAATTACTGAGATTTCCAACATTTAGGTATTATATTATAATATAAAAGCTTACCTAAAAATGATATATTTCTTTCCAGAAGCATTTCTTGCAGTAAGACTTCATGCTCATATCCAATTGCACTGATAGTTTTTCATTAAAGAAATATGTTCCCCAATTTTATATAAAACTTGACTTCAAAATGGCATAACTCTTTGTCGTAGATTATAGTAATCTAGAATTGAGTGCTGGCTACTAAAATATAACAATTAACTTTGCATTTTAATAACCAATTGTCAGTCTACAAACAAGAAAATTAAAAATATTGGAGGAAGGAATGGAATCAGACTATTAAGATCTGTTATGACATAATCTTCTATACATTTTTAGCCAGACTGGTGAGTCTTTAAAATTATGAAGCAGTGAGATATCTCTAATCAATATTATATAGTTAATTAATGCTAGAATAAATTTTTAAAAATTCAAAAATAATATGGTCTTCGTTCCACACCCATTTTTAAATTCAACTTTTCCTCAAGGAATTTCTACGAGAGTAAAAGAAACTACTTCATAAAGCTTCTTGAAGAAAGATAAGATAGGATGTAAACAAAATAAACTTTTTTAGACTGTCAGAAATGAAATATGATAAATAATTAGAGAATTATTCCAATTTGTTTGCAATCATTTCATCATAATTGCCTTTTTGTGTCCTTTATTTTGAAGAACTAATTTCAAGATATCTTGCATTAATGACTTTGAGTCTTTGGAGAAGGGCGGCATATAAATAAAATAATAAAAAAATAATAAAATAAAAAATAAGAGGACTTTTTTTGGGGGAGGGGAAAGCTAGAAAATTTCAAGAATTTTCAACAGAGTCATTAACTATGCTTGTTGGTTTTCCTGCACAATTTAATGAATTATGAGAAAAGTAAATCTAGTAGAGCAGGTAAAATATTTGATACATTATTCTTGGAATCTGGATAATTCATATAAATAGATATTACTTTGAAAGTTCGTAAGTCTTTAGTTAAATGCTCTACTTACTTTGTTTTGGGTTGGCAAAATGGTCCCCATCAGACACCCTCCATAAATGATTTCTGTTTTTTCTATGGTAGTTTGATATTTTTCAAAAAATGAAAAGCCAGCCTGCTATGTGGAAAGATGTCAGTCGCTATAAATATTGATCTTTTTAAATAAACCAATGAGAGGCTAAAACCTAGTGCTTTGCTTGACATGTTTACTTGTCCAGAACAAAGAGAGCAACAACTGACTTCCTGAAAGAAAAGGAAATTGGGTGGGAAAGTAAGAAGCACTAGATCTGAACTGAAAAAATATGGTTAAAATACTGTTTACATGTTATATTGCTTTTTGCTAACACTTTGTGATTGTTTGAATCTTTGCAGCCCAGATTTACTAGTACCTCTAGAGCAGGGGTGTCAAACTTGTATCATCATGGCGGCGTCATTTGATGTATCATGACTTTTCCCCCTTTGCTAAACCGGGCATGAGTGTGTGATGGATCCATCCCATGGGCCGCGAGTTTGATACCCCTGCTCTAGAGTGAGCCTAATTTGAGTTTTGGAAAATGGATGTTATATGATTGTTCATATCCAACAAGATAGTCATTTTATAAATAGTTACCCTTAGCAAGATCTCAAACTTCTAAATATGTTTATTGTTTTAAGAGATCTCCCTGGTCTTCTAGCTATTCATTGTGCATTAACACAAGAGACTGAATCAATTTGTATGAGATTTTTGTTATGCCATAAAATAGATACATGCAGGACATACATTTATAATTAAGATATAATAGATAGCAAATATGGTATTACTATTAATGATGAAAGAGGATGCATCTTTTTACTCTATTATTCTTCCAAGTTTTAAAAATATTCAATAATTATGAATTTATTATACTTTTTCTACAATTGAAATAACTACATTGCATATTATTGTTGTTATTGTTATCTGTCTGGTAAAAATTACACAGTTTGAATTTTTGTAAGTCATGGGATATATCGCACTATGAAAAATTGATGTAGCACATCAAAGTGTGCTAGAATGACAGAATCAAATAAGGAAGATGACTAATAGCAAAAATATAAAATAAATTCTACAAACAGTATGTATAATACAGTGTGAACAAAAAGCTTAGATTTAGTCTACAGTAATACCTGTTATTGATGTATGGCCCTGACCATGGAACAAAACTTGTTAATAACTTCACAAGCCAGTCTGTGCTCGTTCAATTCAGCAGCCTCGTTTCCCGTAAATATCTAAACTGTTACTGAAAAACAGTCTCTTGGCAATTCAAAGAGGTTGACTTCATACTTTAGCCCATGCATATATAATTAGATAGTTGTATTTAAAATCAATATGCAATCCTTAGAAGACATAATACTTTAAAAACCTTAACTTTAGATTGGTTTTAAATGATTTTGTATGCTTTAAAATTAACAACTAATTCAGCAATAAATATTTTAAAATAATCTTTCATAAACCATTAGAAATCATTAAATGTTTAGTTTTAATGGTCAACCACTTTTTAAAAACTTTACATTAATTATTTCTAATTTTTTCCTTAGTGTTCAATGAAATCTGATCTGAAATTAACCATGGCGTATATTGCAATCAATACATTATAGTAAATATGGTTTAGCAGAAGTCTGGTTCTCAATAACTATACCCCTTATCTATTTCTAGGTTACAGCCTACATAGGGCCACTTCTTTGATCCAATTTTATAGCCAATATCTAATTATCTATGATATAGATGACAATATAAAAACACTATGTCAATGTTCTATGATACATATTTAGCAGACAATGATCTCATCTTATTGCCTGTATTAACTATGGTTTGGAACAAAGATAGGCTTACCAGAATCATTTTTCATTCCCCATAGAAACTCTGCCCAGAAACTTGGTATGCACAGTATGTGTGAAATATGTGGTGGGATTTATACAGTGACTAGGGTCCTAAATCTATCAAAATGTATTTATTTTGTGATTAGTCTGATAGGTCTGGATCTATCATGACATCAAGGAATTGAATGTTTAAATATATTACTACTATACATTGTCAAGACAAAACCATAGAAGCTTTTAGCACATAAAAGATTGTGCTATAATTCGTTTTCTTGGAAGCACAGCAGTAAGACTATGCCTGTACCCTAGAAGCTGTCTGTTACTTCTCCCAAAGCATGGGCAAACTACAAATATTTTCCAAAAAACTATCAAATATTGTCTAAAAATATCAAATATTATCTAAAAAAATATCAAAATATACAAAACTAGGTATAAAGCAGAGGTTTACTGAAGAAAAATATTAGATGGTGGATCTGATGTCACATTGCTACTTAGCCTGTTCAATATACTGGATACTGAAAACTCCTTTAGTAATACAGAATTATAAAAACACTGATAGCAGTGAAAAAAATTAAGCATAGTTGTCCTGCAGCATGCACTAGTTATTTCCATCTGTTAGAAACAGCCAAATGCTGCATATTATGCAGCAATTTGGATTGAGCAGATGTCCCAGTGACTTGAATTTTTGTAGGTTGGTACAGAAAAGAATCCCTTACTGAAATGTTTCAAACAATTAATTCAATAAAAAATAATTCATTGAGTGAAGACAGAAATTAGGTTCCTTAAAAAAGTAAAAAGAACAGGCAAAAATAAATCTGTTTATTTCATTAAGCTTTGTTGTTATAATTTTTTTTAACTTTTACTGTGGTTCTAAATTATGGTGAGGTGTGCTGTTATAAACCAGTATCTTTTTGGAAAAATAGTATTAAATTAATGTTTATTCTAAATTAATAACTTATATAATCACTTCAACCCACTAAAAATGAAAAAGAAATAAAATGGGTAGGAAGGTGATTTAAGAAAATGCACAAAATATATCCATTTTGAGCAAAACTCAATTAATTCTGTTTTAATTACGACATCTTTAGATTAAGATTCCCTCTCATTTTTATAACTGTAAACACTATACAAAGCTGATGATTTGACTATATTCTGTCTATTTGTCTTGTGGAATAAGTTACAAGTTTTATGCTAATTTGCTTAACTATTAACTTTTAAACCCTGTTGTATAGGAGTAACATTTTCATTCTTTAAATAGCAAGGTTTTCTAGAATGTTCAGTGGTTGAGAGAAATGAAGGAGAACAACCTTCCAGAAAGGTTGTGCATGTAATTAATTTGAACAGAATTACAAATAGTCTACGCATCTATGAATACACTTAATTCCACTTATGATCATTTTTATATGTTATCCTTTTTTCATTGTGACAAAACAGTGGTAAGTCAAATTTTCTTGCTCTTAGATTTTGAATCACAGTTTCCATGGGAAATGCAAAGAAGCTATTACGTCTTATAAAATTTGCAACTTATGACAATGAATAATTTAATACAAGATTGTGTATTCCATGTGATCAACAGCAAGAGGATTTTATCTAAGCAAAGGAAATGTATATCTACTGAACTGACAATTTTCATATGGCATATCTGACATTAGTTAAACAATGTAAGAGACAGAGTCTGCACTGATCCCCTTGTGGCTGATTGAATGTAAAACAGAAGCACATGATATGTGTTTTGCGAAGCAGAACTTTATGTCAGGTTACAGCTAGACATATCTCCTCAAAGCCTAAACTCATCAACTGTGCACCTAAAATTTTATGAGAAAGGATACTGTTTGATGCAATCCACCAATGGTCCATAACAGTAGTCATTCGCAATGCACTGCAGACAAATAAAAATAGCGGTAGGAAGATGGACATGTGTAGGTCTATTATAATTAATAGAATTGTAAAAAAATACTTTTTTCTTCTGAAATTTTTTTTTTGAAGCAAAAGCTTTTTGCAAGGAACAACAGAAAACAAAATTCGCTTCTTCTTTTTAATTCTGTAAGAAATAGTGTGTCTGTAAAAATAATATGACAGTAATATACCCTCTTCACAAATACCGCATTGCTATCTATGCACTGTTGACCTCCATGTAAGATAATAATGATGCCAGCAATTAAATAAGGTTTTAAAAATTCTTTCTCTTCTAGGCAGAGAACAGCATTGTCATTAAAAAAGGATAACTATGATAAATACCTGATAGACCTGATTGGCTAAAACTCCATCTGGAATCTGAGAAGGATGCCGTAGCAGACTGTTTATGAGAGTTTTTGAAGCTGCAGAAGAAGAAGGCGATACTTAGTATTGCTGTAAACATGACACTGATCAGTTGCTAAGGAGGAAAAATGAATGAAAAGTAAAGTTTTCCCCCCACAGAACAATATCTTTCAGATTACATACTCATAATCTCATATATACAATAGATCTATTCATCAGTAGAGGGAAGCAAAGTTTTCATCATTCACGCACACATGTGCTACATAGAGGCAAGTTTTCAAAACACCCTTCCGAGGAACATACTGTATAATGTATGAGTATATTATAATATTATGTATATGAGCCATAGTAAAAATAAATACATACAAAGTAAACGCTGAACAAATAGTGGGACATCTAGTTAACTGCTGCACAATCACATGAATATGCACAATTGTATGACAAAGTAGCAACAATGGTGCATTGGAATGTCTGTAAGAAATGCTACTTGCCTGCAAGCAAGAACTGGTGGGACTACAGAATACACAAAGTAATTGAAAATGAAGAAGTTGAAATAGTCGGACATTTGAGAATTCAATCACTTTTGGATAGAATAAGCGGTTGTTATTTCCTTTGCATTTATTTTGCATGGTTATAGATTCACTTGGGTTTGCATTGCAATCATCTGGTTTTTACAGCAAAGTTATCACTGCATTATGTGAAAAGTTCTGGCACTGAAGTCTCAAAAATTATGATATTGTAACTCCATAAAATGATTAAATGAATGTATAAAACCCATTCAAAAAATAAACTTATAATTGTATTGGGGTTCGAGTTTGGCAACAAATATACTGCTTATTTATACTTTCACTTTCTTTCTCTCATACACATCCACACCTACTTCTCCCGCCTTTCTAGATAGTTGACCAATTTGATGCAAAAATCTGGTGAAATGAAACAATTTAAAGACTTCAAAGCTTTATTTGAAGTCTGAATTTATTTATTTACATAAGTACTTATTTGTTCACTTATTGTACCATGTGTGGTTTTCATAGAAAAAGTAAACATGATTAGAGTGCATGAGGCTTCTTTGCAGAATTCTGACCATCTGACTTAACACTAACTCCACAAAAAATATTATAACAAATGGAAGGGAAGCGAGATAAATAGATTGTAGTGAGAAAGAAGGTGCAAAATTTATATGCAGTAAGTACTCGGGCAAAAAGGAAAAATGGATCTCAATTGAGCATTTTCAAAGAGAAGCATATTTAATTCAAGAAAACACTTTTTTCTTTAGTTTCATGAATGAATTTCATATTTTTAAAATAAAACTCAGATTTCAGAAATTATATAACAGTAAAAAAAAAAGTAGAGCCTTCTCATTCGAAATACAGTTTTAAATATTAGGAGGGTACTTTTTTCCTTTCTGCTTATTTGCAATGAAACCACGTTATTTTATAATGTAAGATTTGGTGTGTGTGTGTGTGTGGTGTGTGTGTGTGTATGTATATGTATGCATGCATGCATGCATGCATGCATGCATGCATGTATGTATGTATGTATGTATGTATGTATGTATGTATGTA
>JANHFN010007681.1:468073-480590 GCA_032468175.1 Toxicocalamus goodenoughensis | reverse complement strand
CCATTAAACAGGCAACTCAGTCAACTGAACATTTAAAAATGTATCACAAATATTATTAACTGGCACTGATAATTGATACGGGTTGCTGCCAGCATCCTAGGTATCGATCAAGTATTTTCTTAAAATATACGTTGTTCTGAGTAACACAGTTTTTTGCAGTTCTGCTGGTGTTATTGCAGGAAGCTGCAATTTCTTGATGTAAAAATCTTGAAAATGGTATCAAATGTCCTGATCACAGTGGGTATTACTATACATGTTTGATCCATAATCAGTTAGTTTTGATGGCCAAATTGCAATATTTCATGATTTTTTTCTAGTTCTTTTTCTTCAACTCTGGCATCTCCTGGTACAGCAAAATCAATAAATTGTATGCTTCAGTTTTTGATGATTGTGATATATGGTATGGTGTGTTATAAATGATGATCTGTCTGTATTCAAAAGTCCCACATCTTCACCATCTTATTTTGAAAGTTTTGAAAACAACTTTGTGTTTCCATGACTTTTCAGATACAGGTAAATCGCATTTTTTACATAGTGCCCAGTGGATGATAATTATGATGATTATCGTCATCATCATTATTATCATTATATTTCCTTATTACTACATTACTACCAGTATGCACTAGTACTACATACTACATATGTAGTATGCATCTTAATATTATATTTTGACTGGATTACACTTGTTATATTTCCTTTTTTATTGTTATTTGCTTTTTTCGGTCTCTCTTTCTTTGATAGTAATAATACTTACTACTTTGATTTCTCATTGTTTTTTCTGGAATTTTAAAAAAACATTTCCAGGCAAATATATAACATTACAGAATAATTAAGGAACCCACCCTTGTTTAATTTTTTTCCATTGTCAAGATTCTCAATTATTAAATTTACATAATATCAGGTTCTAAAGAAAAGAAAGACATCATTTAAAATTGTTTTGTTTGAAAATGTCTCTGGTTTAAAAATATTAGCCATCAATGATATAAAATATACAGATTAAGCTCTTCCCACCAAAGCCTCACCCATGCCAGTAAACATGACATAGAATAATAGTTTGTTGTGAAAGATTGTGATAAATATATCAAAAGTAGCAACAAAGATACAACATTAAGTTATATATTATCAATAATATAATCTTATTCAGGTTCTTCATTACTTGATTAATGAAGTTGGTTGGTTCAGGCCATGGCAATCTTTGCTGGCTCTGGGATGTTTAGAGTAGCAACAGGCATATCTTACATTATTCATTTTCCTGTAATTGTATTTGCAGGCATGTCCCTCACCATCACCTGTAGGTAGCATGAGTCCTCAAGATCAATTATTGAGTATTCACATACAGGAGTTTTTATAGAATTTGCCTTCATAAATTTAGCCAATTATCATTTAAATCCATCTAAGTTAATAACCATTAACTTAGTTTTGTAAAAATATATTTGCAGTACAACTATGTTCTGTGTAAATAGAACTAGTTTAATTTGTAGGTAAACTAGGGATGCTGATAAGCTATGAAACTAAATAATTCATTACTTAAAGATCTCTGGTGGTTGAGTTTAATTTCTGCTTCAAGTTCAGTAAGTCCATGCCAAATAATTTCCTACAGTTTAAAATAGGAAAAGTCCTTCAAAATAACCTTCTCTTTTAAAGAAAAAGAACAGGACTATACACTATAAAAATGTATAGTTCATAATGAATTTTAATTTAAAATCTTGTTTTCTTCAACCTACACATATTGATTAGATAATAGATTTACTATTTAGTACAGATTTATTTCAGGTGAAGTTGCTATTTGTATTTGAAAAATAAATGAAGATATATACAAACATTTAGAAATATCCAAACTATAATCTAGAAAATTCAAACTGGTACCTTACAGAAATTAAGAAAAAAAGCTCCTGTTCCATATTAACAAAACTGTAAGAGTTTTCACAAAGATGACCATAAATGCAATGTCCTCAATATTCTTCCCACAAGAAGAAAAACATTAATATAGCATACATAGAGTCTGGAATCCTCTGTATAATTTGGAACTGCAATATCCAGAATTCATATCCAATCCGACTGATTTAGATTAAAGTTTAGAGTTAGGCAAAGTTTGAATCTTCTCTTCCTCAAATAGTGCCCATTAAGGCAACCAGAAATATAGGAAGCAATTTATAAATACTCTTCAATTAGGCAGTGAGGCAAATAATGTCCCAATTATTTGAATCTTCAGGGAACTGAAACTAAAAGCTTCAGGGAATTTCTGTTCTTTTGTTTCTCTTCTTCTATAAAGGCCTTCTTACTAACAATTCATTGTAAAAGCAATGATGCTGGAATTCTATTGTATTTTGTAAAATGGTATATAATTGCAATTTTAAAATTAAATTGCTGATTAATAAAATACAAAGTATGAAAATATTTCATCCAATTTTCCCCTTCTTCATTTAAATTATGGTATTTTGGAGGCCAGCCCAGTAACATAATTTTAAGATAAAAATGTCAAATATGTTAAATAATTTAGCAACTTTTACATTGGATTAAAATTTTCTGAAACTATTATACCTGATGTATATTATATTTAAATAATTTAATATTATTTTGTTGATAAGGTATGCAATCAAAGAAAATATGAAAAAGAGAAGTCTTTTTTTCTTTCAAAATATGATAACCTGATTAACATCTTAATGAATTTCAGAATGCGTATGTTTTAGTCCTTGTCCTACTACATGCATAAAGTGCAACCTCAAAAGTGGATTTATTTGGAAGTTGGAACTTCTGATTGATCATTGATAATATACAAACAAACCTAGTTTGTTAGCTGAAATAAGAGACCTTTGTGTACCCCCTATAATGATATTTATATTTTATAAAATGTTATAAAATATAAAATGTGTATGTTTAGCATTATTTCTTTACAGAAGATTACTGGAACAGTAAGGAAACAGGACAGCTGTATATAGCTTGACTGATCATGAAAACAAAACAGGGTTAAAACTGATTAGGGCTTGGAAGGAAGTCACCACAAAACATCAAAAGTCAAAGTCAAAATAAGATTTCCATTACCATGAATTAAATTTTATTTGAAGAATTATTTTTATTTTGTTTCACAATCTAAAGCCCAAACTTACTATATTCACCTTGAAATTCAGGCACAAAATAAATTATTTATGCTGAATATTTGGCATTCTTCCAATCCAGTTGATAGTTATCCTAAATAGGAATGTTGTATTCTATCTTCCTTCTTTGCATCTAGGAGCTATGGTCATAGAAGTCTTTAGAACTGGAAACCATGCAAGCTTAAAATTGTTGTTGTAGTTCTTCTTGGACCTGAAACCCTGCCAATTGTGATTTGCCCTTATTATCACTACTATAATGGATTATACTCAATGACTCAAAAGCTGTAATTGGCATAATATAATTATCAGTTTTCTAGTATATGTTATGCAGGGGTGGGATTCAAAATTTTTAACAACCAGTTCTGTGGGCATGGCTTAGTTGGTGGGTGTGGCTTGATGGTCATGTGATTAGTTGGGCATGGCCAACTCAACATCATTCACATTAAAGGGTGCTTCCCCTTGCTTGGCCTCTTGTGACTGTGGGGATGCTGCAATGGTCATAAATGTGAAAAACAGTCATAAGTCACTTTTTTCAGTGCCATTGTAACTTTGAATGGTCACTAAATGAACTGTTATAAGTCAAGGATTACCCATACAAAAATACAAAATAATTTCTTTGCTTGAAAAAACAGCTGGCCAAAATACCAATCATTAGATTAAAAATAACTACAAGCCAGAGTTACAAATCAGGCAGGGTGCCAGAGCACCTTGAGAAATTAAAATAGTTAAAATGCAATGATAACTATCAAGGAGCCATCTCTTGCTCACAAAGTGAAATCTTTTAGCAGAGAGATCATTTAAGCTCTCCAGAAAAAGCACACCCAGGAAAAGCAATCCTTAGATCCATTTGCACCACTTAAAGATACCAGCTGGTCTCACTCATCTTACAAGATATCCTAAGGAAATCATCCAGATTTAAGGAAAGGTCACATGTCCCCCAGAAAGGCAGTAAAACATCAGTGCCAAGCTTGCATCCTGCCTCTTGGAAGTATACCCCAAAAGCACAGTGCCAGATAATACTAAAGCAGTGAGGAAGACCCCTTCCCCAGATAGAAAAAGAAACCATGAAGCAGGAAAAAATTTAAACACAATACAAATAATTAAATCACAATAGTAGTTGTTGCTTGTTGAAGCTCAATAGGGATAATTATCCCATCAATAAACACAGGATTAAACTTCACCAAGCACAGAATTAACCTTCACCAAAAACCAGATTTAGACCAAAACTCAGAAAGGATATGTAAACTCATGTTTGAATGTTAATCTTTCTAGCTAGCTAAGAAGTCTTGCTGAATGTAAATCATTTTGGTTCCCTGTCACTAAAAGCTTTTCTTCATTATTCAATTATTTCTTCAAAGTGCTGATTGTCCAGGGAAGCATTTACTCCCAACAGCACTATAAAAATCTTAACACAACCCTTCCCCTTTAAGAAAGTCAAGCCTCAGAAACTCCGGAGACCGGAAGTCTAGGCGTACTGGCAAGAATGTAATAAGGGTGGAAAAAACAAAAGGAGATTGCTTCTAACTACTGGTTCTCTGAACTGCTTAAAAAGTTAACAAGGGGTTCTATAGAACCGGACAGAACTGGTACAATCTCACCCCGGGTGAATTGCTAGATCATCAGACCCTGTTTACAAGTCATTCATGTCCCAGTCACCTCCAGACCTGCAACACAGTCTATATAAGGCTGCCCTTGTAGTGTATGCAGAAGCTTCAGCTAACACACAATACATCTGAAGCTTCTGGATAATTATGTGTGCTCCTCGAGCAGTGCATATTACACACCTCTGCTCCGCAAACTGCATTGGTCGCTAGTTTGTTTCCAATTCGATTCAAAATGCTGGTTTTAACCTTTAAAGCTTTCAGAGAGATCACCTCTCTCTGCCCACCCCATTAGATCTGGCAGGGAAGGCATGCTGCAGGTGCCACTAGCTAGGACATTTCTTCTTTGCCATGGCACTTGCCTTATGGATCATTGTTTTCCCTCCTCTGAAATTAGATTAGCTCCATCCCTTTTGACATTCTGGAAGTCCCTCAAGACTTGGTTTTTATCAGACCTCAGGCGCCTACACTGAATTTTACAAAATGTTACATACTATTTAAGAATGGATCTTGTATTATGTATAAATGACCTTGTATATGTCCTGACCACAAGCCATGTAGTCTTGGGCATGATCATTCCTCACTACTGCTTTTGTCACATTACCCAAGAAAGAAAGGCATTTTTCCAAAACAGATCATCTCCCTGATTAAACTTTGCTGAAAATATAAAGAATTTTGAGGTAGGAGTCTTAATGATACAAATATATCTTTATGCAAAAATGATTTATTATATTACCTTCAAAGAATTCCTTGGACCATGTGATATTTTCTCTATGAATTTGTATTTCTATTAAAAATGCTGAAGGTACTATGAATTATTCTGTTATACAATTATCTTGATGCAAACTTGAACTATAGTATCTTTCTTTTGTATACAGACTTTGCTCAGGGTGGATATTTATTATTCTATACAATCCACAGTTTCAATGCTCTTCTCCTATTTTGCTCAAATTTTACATAATTTGCAGGAAAATTACATTAGTTTTCAAGAAGCTAAGTCAAAGTGGAGGAGTAAGATCATAGCTCAGTGAGCTATGAAGTAATCTGCAAGGAAGTAATAAAACGGGTAGTTGTAAAATTAGAGACAAATGTATCTGTACAATAATTTTTGCTCTAGGAAGATCATTTGAAGAAATTGTTCTGCACTATCACCATTTACTGTATGAACTTTTCAAACTTTAGAAACCTTTTATCAATTTAATTTTGAGAAGCTCAAGAGCTTTTAGAATCAACTGAAATTTAGTATCTTTCTTTCTGATATATAATTGTGTGTATTCACATACAAATTATATAAAAGCCAATTTGGCCTGGTAGTTAAGCCACCAGGCTAGAAAGCAGACGGCCATGAGTTCAAGTTCCAATAGCCATGAAAGCCAATTGGGTGACTTCTGGCCAGTCACTCTCTCTTAACCCAACCCATCTCAGGGAGGTGTTGTTGTGGGGAAAATGGGAGGATGAAGATATATTAGATATGTTTGTTGCCTTGACTTAGTTGCAAAAATAATAAAAGTGTTATATAAATTAAATAAACAAATGCCACTACACTACTTACATATATATTCTGAATAGTTTATTAATAAAGCAGAAGTTGTAAAAGCAATTTTTTACATTGGTAATCATATAAAAGTATGCTATTCAAGTATTTACCTAAGAAAAATATTACATTGTGTTTTTAATTAATGTAACTTCAGCTGGAGTTGAAGTTTTATTTGCTGGGAAGACAACAATGGACTTACACAAGTTCTCTCTCTCCTTGGTATAAAATCTTAAATTTTTGGTGTAAAATCTTAAATTCAGAATCATCTTCCTTTCATATGAGTACATTTTTTCAATAAATTACTTATCATTGTTTTGACTTTGTAATGCTTCTGGGACGAATTGAAGCAGTTTTCTTTATTTTAGACTTTACATAAAACATTTTATCTCTTCTCATTGAAACAGCAGGAACCTATGTTAGCAGTTTTCATCAATCATTGCTAAAGAGGGTTCTAAGAGCAATGGGACTAAGAGACAGGGGGATGCTCATTCTTAATTTAGATTATGAACTAGAACTACTATGATACTAGCCAGTATAAACCATTCTAAGACTCTGTCAGCTAAAGGTCAGAAACAGCAGGTTGAAATGGCTTTTAAAATGTTTCTTTTGCTTTGAAATGTTAGCTGGGCATCCTGAATTGAATATGAGAAAGGAAGCTCTTTTTGGATCAACAAACGCCAATCAATCAAATGCAACAACTGGATGATCTTCATGTTTGTGTCAATTGTGTCCCGCTGCCTTCACTTTGATCTTCCATGTGAGTATTTGCTATCAATGTTAAAGTGTAGGGTAAAGGAAATTGCTATACTATTGTAGGTTCCTGCCCCTATATTTTCCCATGAGCTATGTACATGAGGTATGTACAATGTAGATTTTACACAAAATTAAAAGTATAATTTGGAAAAAAGAGTGCAAATTTTCTGAAACAGCCAATTATTATCCAATGTTATAGCTAATTTAAGCTAGGAATAATATGGGACAGAATGTTCTTCACAGTGGATCTGTTCAAATGTTAGAAAAAGATTCTTTCCTTCAAGGTTCAGAAAAAATATACTTAACAATTAGGACCTTTATATTTGCTATGTTAGTAACAACAATAGGAATGACTACAAATTGATCCAATCATGTTTTGAGGGTTTTCTTGATTGATTCAGCTTTCAACATTGAAAAAGTTGTTTTCCTTTTCTCTGAATTCCAGTGTTTGGGAAGCAAGAGTGAGAAACAGCTGATACCTAAGCCTTACTTGGCTATTGTGTCAAACAGGAATAGACTAACTATTTTAACGACTTTTTATCTGCTGAACTAGAATTAGGTTTATAAGATCTATTTCTCTTGGTTTTGAAGAATTTTGAATGAACAAAATATTGTTTAATATATATGGGACACCAGGGTTTTTACAAGGGGAGCAAACATTTTCTTTAATGTCATTCTTATGTTTATTTATTTTTAAGAAATGATGTTGGCTGAAAAGTCCCTAGCACACTGCATGTATGTCTTAAACACATTTTGTTCCAGGTCACATAGCTTCAGTGGAGATGCAAGCAAGGATGAGTGGGCATTATCACTGCATAAACTCTTAGAATAGAATATAATAGAATAGAATAGAATAGAATAGAATAGAATAGAATAGAATAGAATAGAATAGAATAGAATAGAATAGAATAGAATAACAGAGTTGGAAGGGACCTTGGAAGTCTTCTAGTCCAACCCTCTGCTTACGCACGAAATCCTACACCACTTCAGAGAAATGGTTATCCATATTCTTCTTAAAAACTTCCAGTGTTGAAGCATTTACAACCTCTGGAGGCAAGTTGTTCCACTGATTAATTGTTCTGTCAAGAAATTTCTCCTTAGTTCTAGGTTAAACATATGTTATCATGTCACGTGGACATGATTTTCTAATATTATTAATTATACAGTCAAGGAAAATTATCGAATGACCACTATCTGATGACATAGAGATTAACAGTTTGCACCCCTCTAATATTTTGGATCAACAAGTAGAAAATTGCCACATAACATATTGTTAGAAACTTGCAGAACCTGCAAGTACATAGAAATTCATGTACCTATAAGTCTGCATTTAATTGTGGTTACTACTATGAGTTATCTCTATTTTTAGGCATGAATAACAATTTATTTAAAATTCTTATGCAAATATTACAATCTGCCTTTGAAGAAAAACTGCACTTCAATCATTACATGGCTGACTGTTAAAAAAAAATCTAATCCATCTTCTCATCTTTCAGTTTTCTATGGTTAACAGTCTCCCAGACTACTAACTCCTGTTCATAATGTTCCTGTTATCACCATCTTTCTCTTGTACTTCAGTGATCATATATTGCTTCTCAACTTCTACTGTTTCAATCAGCACTAAAATAATTTCATCTCTAATTGTAACTCATCATTTACCTTCAAGAAAAAAAGAACTGTCTGCTTATCCAATAATAATGGCTCATTATTGTCAGTTATTGAATTTTTAAGTTTTGAATTGTGTCTTAATAGTTGAAGGTGATATTTTAATTTCAGATCTCACTATTTACTTATGTTTAAAATTGAAAAATCAGCTAATTCATAGTAAATTAATTAATACTATTTTTAAAAGACAAGCAATCTTTATTGGTTGTATAAGAAATTGTCCATATATTTTCAAACATCTTTATGAAATCACTTAGACTGTCCAGAACTGGGGTTTGGTGAGCAGAAAAATTAATATCTGGAATAAGTAATGAATGGGATGAAGTCCAATAAACTGAAACTCAACTCTGATAAAGAACAGGTACTATTACCAGATGGTTAATTAATCAGAAACATGTTTAAACTATATGGATACAGTTGTATGCACTATAAGAAATATATATTCATTTATTAATGACTCAGTTATGTTCTAATTATTTTACCAAACTCCAGGCACTTACAGTAAAATCCCTAAAGACAGCAAAAAGAATCATGTATAAAGACCAAACATTAAAATGAACAATTAGCAATACAATTAATTCAAAATTATTAAAAACAACTAGTGAAACACTTAATTCCTAAAGGTGCAGTGACAATGTTTTTCTTATGGATGAAGCCCAATTAAATAAGTGCAAGCTTTTCTACAGAATTGGGACAAACATAAATAAAGCCTTTTTCTTGGATCCTATTTTTCTGCCCTAGAGCATTACCTGGATGATCACTAAAATGGTGAGATTCTCCTTGGAAAAGATGGTTCTGAAAGTAATCCAGACACAAACCATATACAGTTTTATAGGTCATAAACAACACCTTTAATTGGGGTTGGGAATTAAGAGGGATGAAATGCCTTCTTTGTGAAGTCCAAGTTATCAGTTCAGATTAGGGGAATAATTGTTGTTTTCCTGGACAGAGAACTTGGCCAATCTTGTGCTTTTGGTAGTTTTTCAGTGAAATTATTGCACTGTACTGTTTGCAGGGCTAACTTTGAAGACTATTTAAAAAGCACAGCTTGTCCAAGAAAAAAGACCCTATATCATATACTTGAACATTGATACTCAAATAACTAACTTTCAGATGTTTATTTAATTCTAAGAGAGTTATATCTGTTTAGCAATTAGTCCCATTTCATCCTAAGACACACACTTAGTGGGGTGGGGAGGACAGATGCTTCCCAGAGAATGATCAGATAAGAGGTAGAGGAGCCCACAGCTGCACAAAAGACGGACAAAGAAACTCAAGGGATCCTCACTAACTTATCAGGCTGTAAAAAGAAACCGTACTTTGTACTTTCAGATGTGAAAGATTCTGTTAATAAAGTAGAATTTGTCCATCTGGTCTATTTCCTGTCTTGTCTACCTGTGAGGGCTGACAACACTAGGTCATCTTTAGCTATCCTGGTCATGTTCAGCTATCCATCATCTATGAAGATAGCATTATTTTGGGAGAAAGCTTCTTCCTCAGCCCACTAATCATATTAACTTGTCAGGAATCCATTGTAGGTGTTAGGCAAATACCCTTTATGTTTCTTGGCATTTTAACTTGATATTTTATGCAGCTCTTTTTATTCTGCTCTTCTGCTGTTGTTATTTTTGCCACGTACTTTTTTAGAATGGAAGCTTTTATATAGCGATGAAATATTCATAAAATAAAATAAGCATTAAAAATATCATTACTCTCCTGGGAAGTATGCATGATCTTCCTTTTTCTAGTCTTCAGAAAGAGTTTGAAAATATATTTATTCAACTATGCCGTCAACAATTTCAGTGAGCTATGCTTTTAATTAACATCATATGTTGTTATTTTCTTCTGTATTTTGTCTTGTTTTTACCATTTTGTGCTTTATTCCTTTATATCATTTCTATAATATGTTTATCATTAAAGCAATCCCAAAGTAAAGTCTGATTTGAGACTTTCTTATGTTGTATTTTTAAACTGAGTTCCACTTCTGTAATTTATGCTGAACTATTACACTACAAATCTATTAGTGGTAAACATTTCTCCATCAAGAGAACCTGTTCTTTTCATTTTTACAAAGTTCCTGGTTTTCAACTTTTTATGATTATTGCGATTATGAATTTACATATTTTGGCTCTTAGCCCAATAAATCTTGGGTTGTATATTTATATTGTAATAAAGTTAGAACTTATTTTGAATCATTGTTAGAAAGCAGTCATTCATTCATTAACAAAATAAATAAGCATAACTTTTTATGTTGAACTTACATTGCTGGATCCCTAGATACTTTCTTATAGCACTTAAACAACAAGATACACCAGATTTAGAGCTCTTGATCCTAGGAAGTTAGTGCCTGTACTTTCCTGCCATAATACATTTTTAGAATGTAAATATTTCAGTTATAATACAATCATATGACAAAGTTTATACCAAAGGGAGGAAATTAATACCAGCAGTCCTAAAACAGTTCAAGGCAAAAACTCTTGCTCAGTTTTATGTGGAAGATAACAGAATAACAGAGTTGGAAGGGACCTTGGAGGTCTTCTAGTCCAATCACCCAAACAAGCAGGAGACCCTATACCATTCTGAATAAATAGCTGTCCAATCTCTTCTTAAAAATCTCCAGTGTTGGAGCATCCATATTATGTCCCACTGATAAATTGTTCTCACTGTCAAGAAATTTCTCCTTAGTTTTGGTTCTTTCCTTGATTAGTTTCCATTCATTGCTTCTTCTCCTGCCTTCTGGTAATTTGTGGCAGCCCCTCAAATATTAGAACAATATTATATCATCACTAGTCCTTCTTTTCAATAGACTAGGCATAACCAATTGCTGTAATGTAGATATGACTTTATATGAAGAAATATTCTTTCAAGAGAATATTTGCTAAGATCCATACTGCCAGCTCCATGGTGTATCAAAAGCATAGTACCTAGGTCCAAGAATGCCCCAAGTAGAAGAAAAATCATAGTGGTGAATCATAACATTAGGTAACATTCATCCTAAGGGCCTGTTTCCAGTAATTTTGAAACATGACCATTCCTCATGCTTCATGGATGAGGGAATGGGGTATTTTGAGCTTGCCATGGATTTCTTTTGATCATCTAGGTTGTTTTTGTTGTTGTTGTTGTTGTTCAGTCATGAAGATATGTGTGACTCTTTGCTACTCCACAACATGCCACACCATAGGGGACAAAAAGTTCTTCAAAAGTTGAATGATAATGAATAGTAAAATGAAATCATCACCTTTTTCCATATCAGGGTTCTGATAGTGAAAGGCACAGGTGCAAGCTACTAGATATTAACCTTCCCAAGAAAGGGTTTTTTAGAGCTAGGGAAAATGTGCTTCCATTGACTTTATTGCAGGAATATTCACCAAAACCTCACTAATATAGTGCAACTATCCATGTGTCTCTGAAGAAATAGAAATTGTTCAACATATTATTATTTTTACAGGTACAAGCAACATCTCCCAAGGACAGAGATATATTCCACTCATGTCCTTTTTTTAGCCCCCCACCATGCTACATGAACTCAGGTGCCAATTTTTATGTGGCTGGGTGAAAAAGTTGCAATAACTAGTGCTGAATTGTGATGAATTTGTCAGTCAATACCCTTAATATTAGAATTAGAAGAACTTTATTGTCATTGTACACGTACAACGAAACTGTGGATGCACCCCAGCAACTGTTTGCAATACAATAAAACAAAGCACTTAAAAATGAAGATAAGAAAGAGTACCCACATCTCCATTTGCAATTTGAGAGTACAATATCTACGAATATACACAAATTTATTTATTTTTCTTCAGCGTTTGTCCCGCATAATAGCAGGGTCCGCTATCCCTTGTTGTTGTGGTCTGGGCACCTGGATG
>JANHFN010007681.1:453357-467973 GCA_032468175.1 Toxicocalamus goodenoughensis | reverse complement strand
CAGACAGACAGACAGACAGACAGACAGACAGACAGACAGACAGACAGACAGACAGACAGACAGACAGACAGACAGATGGATGGATGGATGTTCATGTTGGTAATATTAGTAGTATTATTGTAGGATCTAAGCTGCAATTGGCTGATAGTAATTTTGCAATTGACTGGTGGTGATTTTATCAATGGTTAATGGTATTCAAGTGGTGTTCCAGTTGTTTTGGAATTGTACCCAAGGCATCTATTACTATTGGTACTATCTTTGCTTTCTTTTGCTACTGTCATTTCTATTTGCAGGTCCTTGTCTTTGATTATATTCTCCAATTCTTTTTCTTCTATTATGTTGTTTCTGGGTACTACCACCTCCACTACCCCCCCTTTTTTTTGTCAATCTTATCAACAATTGTAAGTCCGAAGTGTTATGTGGCAGGTGCCTGTCTGTTTCAATTCAAAATCCCCAGATAACATGATTCATTGTTATTGGTTTTCTGGTCTTCCTATCCAAGGTTTTTAGTTCTGCTTGAGTCCAGTCCACTATTCCAGCAATGTATCTCCTCCTCCTCCTCCTCTTCCTCCTCCCCCCTCCTCCTCCTCTTCTCCTTCTCCTTTTTCTTTTCAAAAAATTGAAATACCATCACAGTTTCTAATTTCACTGAATGTATGAGTCATTAGACTAGGAGTTATCCATTATTTTAAATATAGTCAAAGCAGACACAATATATTTTCTTGACATTTCTTCAGAGGTAGGCAGATAATATTAATATAATGTACATTAGATAGATAGGAAATATGTGTATGTGCCTTCAAGTCAGTGTTGACTCCTTGCAATTGCCTGCACAAGTTTTCACTGCAAGATTTTGGAAATGGTTTGCCAATGCCACCTTCCTAGGGCTAAGAATCACCAGCCCAAGGTCAACCTGAAGGTTTTTTTGTCTATAGCAGGATTAGAACACATGGTTTCCTGGTTTCTAGCCCAATGTCTAAACTACTGTATCAAACTGACTCTTAGGTAAGGACAGATAGTATTAATATAATTTACTGACATAATAACAGAGACGAACCAAAAGCTAATTTGTACAGTTTGTTTCATGCCTTTCTCTTTCTCTTCTCTTTCTATAGAGGTATCAGTCTTTTAACTCTTTTTCAATTGCAAATGAAAAAAATGAAATGTTTTTTCTTTCAAATATTCTTCTTCAGAGAATACTTTATATTGCATTTTTTATATAGAACATGGTAACTTAAATAGTTCTGCTTGCTCATGGTTCACCCATGCAACATTTCAATTGGAAAACCTGCATTAGTTCATAGTTGGCTTTTGGGCATAATAAATGTTGGTTGTCACATGGTTTGGAATCTGGGTTAGAAGAGAAAACTACCTACTGTACGTAAATTTGCCTATCTGGTAAGATCTGGCAGAGAGAACGTATTCCTGCTTCCAAACTTCTTGGGATTACCTCAGGATCATGGGACATGTATCCTTTCGCGATAAGGCAGATTAGGAACCAATCTGCACAAGGATTACAAGAATCCTTTCTTATTGTTATAGGATATAATAATGTAACTTTGAAAGTATGTCCACATTTTCTCAGACTCATGATGAGGTTGAATTTCTTTTTCATGCATTCTCCTTTCTCTTGACTGAATTGTCTCTTATCTTGCTCTAACTGCTTCTCTATACCTTCTTCAGTATTGTCAGTCCACAGCTCTAACAAGGCCTTCTCTGTTGCTGCTTCCACTCTTTGAACTAGCATGCACCTGGGATTGGAATTGCCTGGGCTATTCTATCTTTTGGAAGGCTATAAACAAGGAGTCTTCAAACTTGACAGCTTTAAGACTTTTGGTCTTTGACTCCCAAAATTCCTCCTCCAGTCATGTTAGCTCAGAAATTCTGGGAGTTGAAGACCACAAGTTTGCCAAGTTTGTAGACCCTTGCTATAAACCCAGACTCTTTGACGGGATTTTGGAGGGATGGTTTACATTTTGTTCTTTTTGAAAAGAGGGTGTATGTTGTCTGCTACTTGGAGACAGCAAGCAAGATAGGCAAAAGAGGGTAAAAGCAACAGAATTTGGAAATGGCTCAAGCAGACACTCCCTTAATTCACGAAAGTACAAAGAGGAGGGGGAGATACAATAAAATTAGACTTTCAAGATTGTTGTTATTATAGCCAGCATTTCAACCTTCCTATGAATTTGATTTCTGGTCTACTTTGTATGATAAATATTGACTGCATTGTGTTATACTATGTTGTATATTAATCTACTGTGCTGTATTGTATTTTTCTTTTTTACCTTTGTTATTGGGTAAACCACTCAAAAATTGTCATATATTGGAACACAATAGAAACTTCTCTTTTTCTATATATGTATGTGTTCAATAAGAGCTTTTGAAATGATGCATTAAGATAAGAGTCAGAAACTGAAAGAATCAATGATTAACCAGCAAACAGATAATGCCTGTAAGTGTTGTTAAGCATGGCATATTAATAAATCCCAATATTTGAGGGAAGTCAGCAATTACAAATGGGAGAAATGTTTAGAAACTGTTAAATAAAGGACACAAATTAATGTGAACTGCTGAATTACTACCACAAACAGAGGTTTTATTTTAAGAGAAACAATATTAGGAAGAAGTCACATGTTAATTGGTAATTGGCAGTCATTTGCCTACTTTCTATTCAAGTTAAGACTAAGGGCAGCTGTGCAAGTTAGTGCTTAATGAAATCAAAGAGTTGTTCTTCTCAGTAAACAGACAGCTCACTTTTTCATATTTAAAGGAACTCAAGGAAGCCTGCCAGGACCTAGAATTTTACACTAGCTGTAACTAAATGACTAGCAGGTGGCTTTGTGCACAGAAAAGCCAGGGTAAATATTAATAATTTATGCTATTCTCTATAGCATATTCCAGGAAAACTGGAGTTTTCCACAAACAACAGAATGTTTCATAATGCAAAAAGGAACAAAAACTACATCCCAAATTCTTGTAGGGATTTCTACCTTATAATAAATAGGTTTACAGGCACATATATGATGTAAAATTATGTCCCTTTATTCAGCATAAAGCTGGGGAATTTATACATTATATCCATAGCTAGCTCCTGCTGTGATAAATTACTGAAAATATATTCATTTCCTTATCCTGGAAAAATAAGTATTGCTTAGCTTCAGATCAAAGGTTTTTTTTAAATATATATTTCTCAAAACATTCAATTATTTTGTTAAACTTCTGAAAATATGCCTTGCTACTGCTATAGAACAATTTAGAAATTGATCTCTGAATTAAAGTTAGAACCAAAAAGATTTTCTGAGGTTGTGTCCTTCCCTGCAAACTTATTTAAGTGTAAAATAAAATATGAAAATGATTCTTCATCATCATAAATGCAGGCAATGATTTTGTATTGTGTACAAGATCTGTATTGACATTTCATTGATTCCTAGTAAAGGCAACTTAAGATAAAAACTGAAGTGAATCTAGTGTTACTTCCATTCGTATGAAATGGTAGTTAAAATGAACTATTTAACTCACATATTTGTATGTCTTAAAATATAGAAATATGCACTATGGAAATTTAGAAAAAAAATATCTTCCCACTCCTCCAGTTCCAGTAAAGAGGTATGCTGCAGGTTCTATCATTTAGCAGATTACATTGATCAGGATTATAATAATCAACTTTTTTTTTGCGTTGAAATGGCTGAATTAAAGAGAATAAAAGAATTGTAATAGCATGGAACTTAGTTCAGGAGAGGCATGATAAGAAACTTCAGATCAGGCACAATGGGTTTGCTAAATTTGTTGCTTTCTAACATGTAACAAATAATCAGAGTTGGAAGAGACCTTGTAGGTCATCTAGTCCAACCCCCTGCCCAAGCAGGAGACCCTACACCATTTCTGACAGATGAATGTCCAGTCTCTTCTTGAAAGCCTCCAGTGATGAAGCTTCCACAATTTCTGAAGGCAACATCTGTTCCATTGGCTATTGTTGTCACTATCAGAAAATTTCTGCTTATTTCCATTTTGAATCTCTCTCTGTTCAGTTTCCATCCATTATTCCTTCCTTGTCTGGCCTCTGGGTGCTTTGGAAAATAGCTTGACCCCTTCCTCTCTGTGGTAGCCCCTCAAATATTGGAAGACTGCTATCCTGTCTCCCCTGGTCCTTCTCTTCACTAGACTAGGCATGTCCTGCAACCATTTATCGTATGTTTTAGCCTCCAGTCCCCTGATCATCTTGGTTGCTCTTCTCTGCACTCTTTCTAGAGTCTCACAACAACCTTGTGAGGTGGGTTGGGCTGAGAGAGAATGACTGGCCCAAAGACACCCAGCTGTGCTAAGTCATGCTAAGGCAGAATTAAAAACTCTCAGCCTCCCAGTTTCTAGCCTGATGCTTTCACCCCTAGATCCTATTGAATTAGGCCAGGGGGGATAATTTTCTCTCCCTGCAGATCTTCATAATGGGAATCCCCGACTGATCCCCTGGCCACCTCCCATTTCCACTTTTGTTCATTGGAATCTCTCAGTTCTGCTCATAATCTGATAATTCCATTCTTTATGAGATCACAGCCTTTCACCATGGCAACACAATTGACCTGATTTGTAGGAAAGTTGCATGGCACATCCCTGCCAATTGGCAGCCTGCTGTTATCAAAACCAACACTCTGCGGCTTTAAAACTGACATTAAAATAAAGCTATAATTATTGACAAGGAAGGAAGGATGGGAGAGAAAAAGATTTGGGTGAGTGTCGTCGTCCCCCAGTGGAGATAATTGATGAACAGGTTCTAGATTAATGTTCATTAAAATAAAAGGTTGCGGTGCCATTAATTGGGGCGAATAAAATAAGAATTGGAATCCAGTGCATTTTATTTCTCCTCTTGAACACTAAGGGAGAGGGAGGAATTATATTTGCTAAGCTTCATTTTTCCATGGAGAATCCTTTGTGGAGGTTTAAACTGAAACTACCTGACATCGAGAGGAGACGCCCAATTGGTACCCTAAAGACTGTGGTTTTCTCGTCTGAGGTCTGAATTTAGAAACTCTTCCTTTTTCTCTAAAGCAGCGTTTTCTCAGCTTTGGCCTCTTGAAGATGTGATTTCTGTTGGAAGCCTTCAATTCCCAGAATTCTATTGGAGGCTATTGAAGTTGCCAAAGTTCAGAAATGCTGTTCTATATTGTACAGGTAGTCCTCAATGTACGACCACAATTGAGCCCCAAATTTCTGTTTGTTAAGTAAAATTTGCTCCCATTTTATGACTTTTCTCATCACAGTTGTTAAGTGAATCACTGCAATTGTTAAGTGAATCTGGTTTCCCCACTGACTGTGATGACCAAAGGGGCGTGGCACAAAAGCAACAAAGTCACAAAAGTAGGTAAAGTCCCTAAAATACCTCCAACTTGGCCCCCAATGTCCAGTTATCATCGGCTGGAGAAAAAACTGTCCCAAGAACAGCTTTTAAAGGGAAGAAATTCAGTCCGAACCCAAAGTACATATAAATTATAAATAAAAACCAACACAAACCACGCTGCAGCAATAAATGAGACAAGGCAGGATAAGGAGTTGAAGACTTCAAAAGATAACAAAACACACACATTTGGGAGGACACCAGAACCCAGATAGGACTTGACAAACAAAGATAATTCATGCTTTGCTTCCAGCAAGGTGCTGTTCGCAAACACCCATTTTAAATCCTGTTTTCCCAGCTGCAGCTAATGAAGAATTCAAGTGTGAACTAACGGATCCAACCAACTTAGTCTTTTACATGCAACAGAATGTTTGGATATGGGTGTGACCCAAGAAATTATCACCATTTTGTTTATGGCCCAATCTGGAGAGAGATTAAAAGTAACAAATGAAAAAATGTAGAATGAAGAGAAAGCAGCAAGGACAGAGAATTGATATGGGCGTCTAAAGCAGTGTTTTTCAAACTTGGCTATGAAGATGAGTGGACTAGCTAGAATTGTATTTGCTCAAAATTGGAAAAATGAAAAGTTGCCGGTGGAGGAGGAGGTGATTAAGAAAACATTGGAATGTGCAGAAATGAGTAGATTAACATTGACAATTAAGAGAACATAAGAGTATTATATGATTTGGGATTTATTTTATAAATGGTTGGAAAATAAAGTAAGAAATTAAATGGCATTATTATAGTGATACATAATGATATACCGAATAGGCTATAATATGAATGTAAACTTAGTAAGAAATCTATACAAATATTAATATGTGCACAAGATATATATACCCAGCTGACACACTATAACTGAAAAGATAGTTTTATTTTTTGTTTTATAAGGAAAAAAAACTTTTTCTGGGAGTTGAAGTCCACTCATCTTCAAGTGGCCCGGTTTGAAAAACACTGCTTTAGAGAGCTGCACAAATGCATTCCTTTCCTTTTGTAAACCAAACTTTCACAGCTTAGCATGTTTACCATAACAATATTTATACATTTAGTTATTTAATTTATATTGCCGCCTATTCGCCCATGGCCATTGGAGGCTGCTTACACAATGTAAAACCATATTTAAAACAAAAAATAAAAAAAAATAAAAACTAAAAAACAATCAACTAAATTATTAAAGAACAAAATTTGGAAAAAAAATAAAAAAAATATTAGCCAGGCAATCGTGGTTTAGTGAACCAATCATGGCTTAAACTGGCTTAACTCTCGGGGATTTACTACACAGAACAGCCTGACAAGGGAAATGTTGCCTGCAGGTGATGCTGGCAATCCTTGAGCTTCTAATTAATATTTATTGCTACTTTCGCCTTTGACATCCGTTAGCCCAACATTGTAAGCCACGCCCACCCTCAGGAGGAGGCCCCGCCCCCCATTTCGGCCGGTTCTTGAGGATTTCAGATGAGCCAATCGCATCCGCTTCTTGCTCTCAGGCAGCCAATCCGGACTCCTGGAAACGCCCCCTCTCTGTCCTAAACGATCGCTCTATCCCGATGCCTTTTAAGCGGCGCTCTAGCCCACGAGAGGGAGGAACGGTGTTCTCTATGGCGAGGCGCAGCTCCTCCTTTTTCCAGCTCCGCCTCCCCCCCTCTAAGCGGGTCCTCGGGGCGCTTCTGCGCCTGAGTGGCACGCGCCAAGCTCCGCCCCACCGCTGACGTCTCCGCCGCAGGCTCCGCCTCCCCGCGCTTTTCCCGCTAAGCGGCGGTTTGCGACGGGCAGGCTTGACGGCTGCTGGGTTTCTCTCTCCCCTCCCCTTTCAGCCCCCCGTGGCTGGTTGTCAGGGTGCCTCGCTTTACGGCCCGGCGGCGATGGCGGAGGGAGAACGGGCGGAGAACGGCAACGGGGGCGGAGGAGGAGGCAACGCCGGGCGGCCGCCGCAGGAAGGGGAGCCGGGGGCGCTGGAGCGAGCCGAAGCCTTCAAGACGCAGGCGAACGATTACTTCAAAGGTAGCCGGGAAGGAGGGAGGGAGGAGGAGGGGGTGGGAGGAGGGGGAGGAATCAGGGGGCGGAGCCTACGGGAGGGTGGAGCCTGCGGGGCGGGACCAGCCTCAGGAGGGGGTGGAGCCTCCTGCGGGGCGGGGCCAAAGGAGCATTGGCAGGCTAGGGAGAATTTGTCATTCCTCGTGGGCTGGGTGGACTCCAGGCCCCATCATCCCCTGCCGGCCGAGGGTGTGTGAGTGATGGGTTTTGTAGTCCAGGGTGATCTTCCTTGGACTGAAGAGTGTTGACCCGTCCTGTTTTTTTAAGCCGTTGTGTCTGATGGGCATTAGTATTAGTTATTATTAGTTATTAATTAGTATTCGTTATTAATTAGCATTAGTTATTATTATTTATTGGATTTATATTGCTGCTAATTCACCCAGCGAGGATCCAAGGCGGTTTACAAAATATAAAACAAACATTTAAAACCATAAAACATTGTCCACCTATCCTCCATTCCTGGGGCAGCATGGACTACGGCACCCATCTTCCACAGCAAAAGCGACCGATGGGAGTGGGGAGCCTTAACAAGGCTGGGGTTGGAGAGGCCGAGCTCTGGAGGAAGGGGCTGCCCATGATGTGGGGGGTCTCCCTTTCCTGGACCTTGGAGACCAGCATGGAAAGCGCAGCGAATCTTGAAGTTCTTTTGGGGGGAGCCCGGGGCCTTGCTGCTCCTATACAAGGACTTTGACTTGGCTGTGGATGATGGGTGGAATCCAGTGGGGAAAGGTCTTCTCTATCAAAGGAGCCACTTCATTCAACTCCGGTGTTGGGAGCATTGGCAGGCACAGACCTGATGCCGAAAACCGTCGGAAGGAGGAGAGGGACTCTAGGGGTGACCTGATAGCCTTCCAAGATTTGAGGGGCTGCACAGATAAGAGAGGGTTGGACTAGAAGACCTCCAAGATCCCTTCCAACTCTGTTATCATTCAAGACAAAGGGATGCTGGCTGGTATCCCGGTTTGTTATCCCTTCTTCACCTGAAACAGGCATGCAATCCAAGGCTTAGGCCTACCTCCATGCAGCCTTAATTATTCTCCTTCGGAGAATAACCTGTCCCTGTTTCGGTAATTTTCTGGGCCATGAGACGATGAGAGGACCTGGGTCTGCTCCATCCTGGCCAGCAGAATCTCTCAGTAGAAGAAGAGATGTTTTTACAGACTTGAACACGATTTAAGACCATGTTCCCAACCTTAGCCATTTTAAGATGGATGGACTTCAAGTCCCAGAATACCCCAGCCAGCAGCATGGTGTTCTGGGAGTTGAAGTCCACCCATCTTAAAATGACACTGACTTAGCAAGCATGTCTGTAGGCCAAGGGTCTCCAAACTTGGCAAGTTTAAGACTTGTGGACTTCAACTCCCAGAATTTCTGAGCTAACATGACTGGAGGAAGAATTCTGTCTTAAAGCTGTCACGTTTGAAGACCTCTGCTGTAGGCCCTTCAAGGTAGGCCAAGACACCACAATAACTCCTGGGACTCTTATGGTTGTAGGCGGGAAGGACTGGCAGAGTCTGCCCCCTCTTAATTAAGGGGAGTTGTTCTCACATTCCCTCTTTTCCTTGGATTTTGTTGTCCCTTTCCTCTCTTATAACTTATTTATTCATTAGATTTGGAGGCCACCCAACTTCTGAATGACAGTTTACAATTTTTTTAAAAAAGTAAATCTCTTGGGAATTCTGCTGAGAATTCTTGCATTCCTTCGACAACTGTTATCTGGATCAGCAAGTTAGAATTAGAATTAGAAGAACTTTATTGTCATTGTACAAGTACAACGAAACTGTGGATGTACCCCAGCAGCTGTTTGCAATACAATAAAACCAAAGCACTTAAAAATGAAGATAAGAAAAATAGAGTACCTACGTCTCCATTTGCAATTTGAGAGTACAATATCTATGAATATACATAAAATATACATCCAACACTGACTGTAATTCTTAGCCGAGTATAATACACAAGGGATGGATTGTACTGTAATATGTTATTATACATCTGAATGGGGTATTGAGATTTCACATGTTTTCACATCTTAATAAGGTAGTGACTTTGTGTTTATTTGCAGTTCGGATGGCCCAGGGAAAGAAACTATGTGTTAGTCTAGTGGTGTGGGATTTTATTGACCTAAAACGCCATCCAGATGGCAGCAGGTCAAAAAGATAATTGCCAGGGTATACTTTATTAATTTTTATCTGTTTTGGTTTTATTTATTTTATTGATATGATGATCTCTGATAACAATACATAATAATACATTTGATTTGAATTATGCTGAAGCATATATCATAATGTCCAAATATTTTTTCTCTCAGGTGAGTATGGACAGGATTGCAATGTAATGAATCACAAAAGATTCAAATAAAACCTGGTTCTTTTTTTTCTCCTTCCAGCTGTGTAACTGAAGGGGATATGACTTTGGATAAATACAGTCTGCAGTCCTTGATATATATAAATCATTCAGCTTAAAAGTGAAATCTAAGTCCAATAATCATTTTCAAAACTGTATATTGTTAAACCAGAACAATAAACTGTTTCTGTCAGTCTCTCAGTGTCAATTCCTATACCTTTCAGTATAGAACAATTTAAAGCTATACATTGATCTACTGAAAGTAATAGTACATATACAATACACACCTGCCCCTATGGGAAGATTCCCTCTCATCTACTGTTAAAGGTAAAAATTAGAAATACAAACCAAGACTGACTGAGGCCAGCAGCTCATTAAAGCTGGGGTGATTTCCCCTATATAGAATTCTATTGATCTCCATAGTCCGAGCTAGACAAAAAGTGTGGTCAGGGAGGGGATGATGGATGCCTTTGCCAATAGTACTGAACAAACCTGTTAGCTAATTGCTACCAAAGACAATTATCCCTGCATTGCTTCATAATGGAAACACATTACAAAACTCTAATATACACACAGGGAAATTTGATGATTTGACTGCAGAGCCATGTGCATTGAATTTCATTGCCAAAGGCCAGCCAGGTCATTGCTGTGAAAGGAGAAGAGAATGTCAGAATAAAAGCTACCCTACCTTTCAGCTCTTTTCTAAGATCACTTTGTGCCAACTCCATGGAGCCCCCTCATCTGGCATGAATAAAAGCTTCCTCCCACCCTCAAAAGAAGCATTCTCTTGGAAAACATTACTATATTACAGTTGCTTTAACCATAGTTAAGATTTTTATGCTGACATTCAGACTAGTGGCAATTAATGTTAGTTTAAACTGCAGTCACACACTCTCTGAGCTTGGGAATTGGATAAGTGAATGCATCACATCAATTTGTTATTAAAAATCCAAAAGGAAATAATAACACTTCTAATAATCAAAACACTAGTACAGTATAGAAATATTTCAAAGTAATAGCATGTTTGAATATACACAGTTGAAACCATTGTTCTTTCTCTTTCTGGAAAATAGGTGCTTAAAATGCTTTTTTTTTCTAAATAGAGTTGTATTCTAAATATGGTTAGCACATAACTAAAGGCTTGCGCTGCCAATGTTGGAGCTTAAGATTCTTAGTCACAATTCATTTAAAAACTTCTATTCAGTTGTTTGACTATATAATATTACAGAATGATGGAAATTAAATACAATGAGTTGAAACTGTGCCACCATTATAAAAATAGATTAAACAGCTGCAGAATTTATGATCAATCTATTAGCTTTATAATTCACAAGCCAACATATTCCATTTTATAGGGTTTGATACTGTGCAGCAGAGAGTAGTCTACCTGCCTCAGATTGTGCAGACTACTATTTTGACAAGATCTGGATAGCAGTAGGTCCAAAGCAATCAGAAGGTTGACTTTGACAAATGGAGGTGCTGCAGCGAAGTTGAAAATAACACACATCCACTTTAATCTCTTTCTTGATTAAATTGAAACCATACCATTCTGACATCATGTGATTTGCTCATGAAGCATCACTGCAGGTTACTTTAAAGGCTACATCTATTGAAATGATATTGAATTTTTAAAGGAAGTACTTTAATTCATTCAAATGAAACTGTCATGAAGTAACCCTACCAGTCACCAACAATAAAGCTTCCCCCCCCAAAATAAAAAAGGTGTATAGAAAAACCCTAGCTTTAAAAAAAAATAAAAGAGGAAAGGAATAATAATAATAAATCCCTTTTCTAATCTATTGGATGTTAGATTTTTTTACAGACTGCTTATTTTTTACCTTCAAAGAATAAAAAAAATACATGTATCAAGTACGTTCTAAATCCTTTCACCATTCTCATAGTCAAATTCCAAAGGTAAACATTACAATAGATAATAAAAATGCAAAAGATGAAGTTGTCTTTCTTACATGAGACTAGGCAAATATTTATGGGGCAATTGACAAACTCCTGCCTAGTAAAGGAGTCAACACTGAGAGCAATTACCCTGATATTCATGACTCACTTTGAATATCACATTGAATATTACTCATAAATCTTTTACGAGCACATCCCCAGAGTTCACTTAACAGCCGGTTTTAATCATGCAGTTGACACAGAGAAAATAACAAAATGTATTTTTTCAGTGGCAAATTAATTTAGCCTTGAACCTCCCTCCTGAAGCTGTATTCTTTTCATTTTTTTTCTGTCTAATACTGAACTCAGTTAAATTCACCTTAAAGTTTTGAGGTTCCAGAATGTTAAAGTAGATTGTTTCTTTTCAATAATTATTTGGCAAAATTATTTATGCCATGAACCAATTACAGTTTAAGAACTTTGAATTCTTACTAATTTCTAAATGAAATTCAAGAACAGGCTTATTTCTTGAATTCTTGATGAAAGGATTGCACCCAACAGAAGAATTCTATCAGTAATATTTTGCCTTAAAATATGACAGCAGACTATTAGAATGTATTTTAAAGGGACGTAAACAATTATATATAGTATGTTATAATATGTTACCATAACTGTTATATCTTAAAAGAATCAATTCCACATGTAATATTAAGAAATATTATTTTTCTGTACAAAAGTGTTTTGAAGACAGCAACTAATATAAGTTTTATGTTGAGGGATAACATATTCAGTGCAAAAAAACCACAGAGGATGAAAACAACTTACACTATGGTTCTTACTTAATTATTTAATTAATTTTATCTATATCCTGCCTTTCCTCCAATAGCTCAATGTAGAATATGCGATATAACCTTAATAATTTTTCCCTACAACAACTGGATATTTAAAAAGCTGCCTTTTATTCACTTTACATTTTTAGTTGTGTATCAATAAGCTTAAATATTTTTAAATTACTTACGTGCTGATCCATCCTGTTCTTGTAGAAATCTTTCTAACACAATTCGAGCCATAAGTGATGGGGCAAAATCCACCTTAGAAGAAAGATAAACTGTAACCAACTTTCATTAAAATGTGGTTTTATTTCATCACTTAGATCAATAAAGAGGTGTCAAAGATGCATCTTCCATTATCTCAGTCATCCTTTCTGAAAGTTACATTTCTATGACATGAGTTTTGTTACAATCTGATAAATAAATCTTTTTGACCACCACATACAACAATGTTACATGCAAGTGTATTTTTGTTGCAAAGTATGGACTTGGATTTCAATTTTAAAACACTGACATAATAGTTCATTTTACTGATTTGTGCTTATTACATTGTTTGTAATGATCATGGACAAGATTAAACAACATGTTTAACATTTATACAGTAGAAGTGAAACCTGAAACAAAAGGTTGCAGTATGACTTCATTAATTCACAGTGTCGCTTAGCTGACTCCTTTGGCATACATTGTTCTTTCTGCCCATGCATGTTTTCAAGTTCAGCTAAATTACTTTGTGGTTGAGATTGCTCAATGCTCCTTCTTGGCTGCTCTCTTTCTCTCATTGTGGGGAAGAGGAGAGATTGTATTTTCATTTCTTAGCACTTTTATGTAGGTTCGGGACCAGATTTGCGACTGCAATATTATTACAATATTACCTTTCCCAATTTGGTCTCCTCTAGATGGAGATCATTACATGTTTTACCCCAGTTTTACTCCATTCTTCATAACAAAATAATGTCTCAAATAACAAAGATATTTCAATTTAGGTAGTGTTATATCTAGATTAATCACTTTGTATAGTATAACCTAGAGGTTATGAGAAAAAAACTAATATAGAGAAACATGGGTTTCTCAAATACGCTTAGGAAATGGACATATATTTAAAAATATCTACTACTTCATTGTTAAGGCTTACATTTATTAAACAGTATGGAATATATTCTTAACCAGATGCCAGACTTTCAAGGAAAATAATTGCAAATGATAATGTTCATTTTTCATTTTTTGTTTTATATATTTTCAAATATACTGTATATTTAGGAAAACAAAACTTATTTTGATTTCTACTTGCTTTTTTCCTCAATGTATATGTTCTTTGATGCACTGAAATTCCCCCTAATAGAAAGAAATGCCTTTTGCAAGACAGAGCTGACACATGAAAAATGGTGAAATTACTGAAGGTAGACCAGCCAGAATAAGGACTACCTTATTAGTTCAGGTACTTGCATCTTCCTAATTTTCATATTAATCATGAACCCATCTTTTTCTGAAATAGGGCCATCATGCTTTATGTCAGAATGTAACATGTAAGTAATATTCATAGTGTTTCAAATTCCACTAGAAAATATTTGGTGAGAATGGCTAATTTTATTTTTAATACATATATGAATTGTTTTCATTTTAAAATAATAAACTTTAAATTATACAATGGTCATATTTAATATTTTTAAAACCTTCAATGTCTCATAAAAATACAAGGCACTTTTCTAATTTAGCATATTATAAACTGGAATGCATGTTGTAGGTTTCTGATAAATTTTTACTGATTGACTCAAATGTTACCATTACACCATTAGTCAGCAGATGGAAGAATTTGTCATTTGAATATTAACTACTACATAAAAATGGCAACTTGATTGTGTAGAAATAGACATCACATGTTTGATATTGCTATGTTTTCCTAATGTGCTAATATTGATTACAAAAATATACATTTCCTATATAGCTGCATATACTATTAAACAGTTATTTCAACATTTTAAGCTTTAAACTTAAAATTTTAAAATAATTTTATTTATTTAAATTTACAGTTTAAAAAGCCCTAAGTTGTGAATTGCTAAGATATTCTAACATAGTATCTGAATAAGGGAATGCTTTTATGTACCAGAATTATCTGTTAAAAATGGAGAT